>JARLTB010000064.1:375000-677500 GCA_030141615.1 Unio pictorum | reverse complement strand
TGATGGATGTACAAATCAAATTTCATGAAAAAGGAAACTAAGCTAATTACAAAATCTCATAACGTTGGCACAACACCATTGAAAAACTGATGCCTGTTTAAATGTGAGATAATAATATTAACAATACACCCATCACACTTTATGACTGTAGATCCAAAAGAATCAGAGACAATGAGCTGAATGTTAAAGATTCTAGGGCGCTTTAACCTACTTTGCATATGATGGCTATCAATATATACATCAGTTTTCATGACTGCTATAATTACAAAAGCTTGACGCAATTGCCACAGCCTGAAAACTAGGTTAACATGACCTACTTTTGATCATGGTGAATATTATCCTGCTGAAATAAACCCTATTAATTTTATGAACGCACAAACTACAGTGTATGAGAAACTCAGCAAAATATGAAAACAAATTGCAAGCCAAGGTCATCATGACTTACATGTACTTTTGATGGCTAGTACCTTCCAAAATGAATGCACTCAAAAGTTCATGACTCTGCATCAAACAGCCTCAGAGAATCTGAAACAAACAATGAAACTTAACCAGCTTTTTATCAATAATAATAATAATAATAATAATAATAATAATAATAATAATAATAATAATAATAATAATAATAATAATTCTTTAATAGTTGATAATAATAATATTAATAATAATAATAATAATAATAATTCTTTAATAGTTAATAATAATAATAATAATAATAATAATAATAATAATAATAATAATAATAATAATAATAATAATAATTCTTTAATAGTTGAGAAGAAGAAGAAGAAGAAGAAGAAGAAGAAGAAGAAGAAGAAGAAGAAGAAGAAGAAGAAGAAGAAGAAGATGAGTCAAAGATGGGTTTTAAATATAAAACAGCATGAAGGAATGTAAATTTTATTTAAGTAAACAAGCATGGTTTCCATGGCGTCTTTCTAAGGCATTCAATTGTATCACACTTATATAGACAGTAAACACCTGCATTTAATAATAATAATAATATAATACACTTGTCAGGAAGTAAATTTGACCCTAAGATAATGATAAAGGTTTCAAATAGATAGCACTGCAATAGTAAATCCTGATTGGTCAGAGTTGGGACAGTATATAACATGGCATTTGAAACCATATAAAAGTTCAGATGGTACAGGATTCAAACCAGGATGTAAACCCTTCTGGTATCAGTTTCCACAAATCATGGTTATTTTATAATGAAGCAAATTTTTAACTCTGTTCCATGCCTTGAGTATAGGCATTTCATAAAACAGGATGTACCGTCTGGGAAGGTAAAGCTTAGGATGTACATGTCCCATTTTAAGTCACAGAAAGTTAAAATACATGTATGTAGGAGTTAATGCAAAGTTGTGACAAATGTAACTAGTATATAAGACTTAATCAAATAGCTACATGTAATTTAATAAACTTGTCTTGAAAGACCACCACTATGTGAGACCACCTGTCTTGAAAAACTAAATTCTCATTGCAAATTTATTCATTATATAGTTGTATGACCTGTTATGAGAGACCATCTGTCTTAAGAGACCATCATTTTTGGCAGGAGTGGTCTTTCAAGAGAGGTTTTACAATATAGCCCAGATATTATTTCAAACTGAGAAACATGGATAGCATGCCACTGGAAATCCACTCCACAAACCCACCAACACTGAACTACAATGCATTACAAATATGAAATGTGTCTTATTTACCTACAACCATTTGTATGGAATCAAGCCAGGTGACAGCCAGGTATATTAACCTACCTGCAGTTCCTTTAGAAAGATACCTATCAAAGTTTCATAAATTTCAACCAATGGTTTATTAAGAGCTGTCTTAATGGACAGATGCTTAAAAAGTCTGATAGATGGAGGGTATAACAGTAAAATAAAGATATGACAGGTAGACAGGTTAAAGTAACAACATCAATGTTAACAGTGAAAATCATAAACAGCACTTGTACAACTTTTGCCATTACTTTGGTAAACATGTTGTATAGTAAGTTCACTGTATTTAACCAACTTGTCCTTGGGAGATAGAATAAAACAAAACTAAGGAGGGAAAAAAGCTTGAATGCATAGTATAGTACAGGGTACAGCTACCATTTTTGTGACACTGTATTTAATACAGTAAAATCGTGAAACCCAAGCCCCTACTGCAAATAATGTAACTCTTGGGGAGTTTAAGAAATGACATGAACTGAGCGAAGCCTTCTTAACCAGGATCACAGTGACATGTACAGCAAAGTCTTCTTAACCAGGATCCCTATGATATGTACAGTGAGGCCTTCTTAATCATGATCCCAGTGACATGTACAGCAAAGTCCTTAACCAGATCCCAACTACATGTATAGTATTTCTGGTTTAATCAGGATCTCAGTGATATTTACAGCGATGCCTTCTTAAACAGGATCCCGAAGTCATGTACAATGAAGTCTTCTTAACCAGGATCCAAATGACAGTTTCTAAATTTATTCATTAATTTACAATCCAACATTGTGGGTATTGGGATAACTGTGGGCTTTTCTGCATTAGCTTTAACTGACTGATGAATTAAAAGGATTCAAATGTTTGAAAACAAAATCATTTGACAATATTTACTATGGTCATACTGGTCCACTGTCTTATTATTAGGCTGGTCCCCTTGTCTTATTATCAGGCTGGTCCCCTTGTCTTATTATCAGGCTGGTCTCCTTGTCTTATTATTAGGCTGGTCCCCTTGTCTTATTATTAGGCTGGTCCACTTGTCTTATTATTAGGCTGGTCCCCTTGTCTTATTATCAGGCTGGTCCCCTTGTCTTATTATCAGGCTTGTCCCCTTGTCTTATTATCAGGCTGGTCCCCTTGTCTTATTATCAGGCTGGTCCCCTTGTCTTATTATTAGGCTGGTCCCCTTGTCTTATTATTAGGCTGGTCTCCTTGTCTTAATATCAGGCTTTTCTCCTTGTCTTATTATTAGGCTCCCCCCCCCCCCGCCACATCTTATTATTTGACTGCTCCACCCTCTGTCCTATTTCCCGTCTTTTTAGTAGGTTTGTGCTACTTGAAAACTTATGTGACTGAATAGCGAATCCTCTTGAAACCAGTATTACTATCCTAATTTATTTGCTGGATGTAACAATGCAAAACTTCGTACAGATAATTTCAAAGTACATTTTTTCATGGTCATTGTGACAAGTAACAATTAAATCTGATGCATCGACTTGACTCGCCATAAATTGCTGACTGCAAGAGAAGGGATTTGCTCTGTTTGGGGCATGACATATTTTAGAATCCTTTTGATAATGGTCAGAAACATGGAAGAAGCCAATGTTAATTTATGGTCAATAGTGTAAAATGGCATGAGTTGAGATTAATCAGATAAACTTTTGGGAAAAACTTAACCATCTGATGTTGCTGTTGTTGTAGGGTTTAACGCCATTTTTCAGTACACGATAGGCTATACATGGCAGCCAGTATTAATTGTGGAGTAAAAATCTGGGAAACCCCCCAGAAAGAACCACCAACCCACAAGAAGCTACTGGCAAGCTTTCTCACATGCCCACATTGGCCGAATCTGAGACTTAAACTCATGCAGACAGAGGTGACATGGCAGTGATCCGTAACAGAGAACACTTTAGACCACTCTGCCACTCCGGACCCCTGGGCCATTTGAAACAGGTGTCATGAAATTATATTTTCTAGAATAGTTATTAATAAAGTCTAGACAGGATCATTTTGATTTCGATGGGAGTGTTAACATTTTTGATGGTTAGATAAAGTAACCTGGATTGGCTAAGCTAAACAAGGTTTGTGTTACCAGACCAAATTCAGATTATACAGAAATTCTCTCATGTAAATAATCCAAGTATCTGAGACAAGACAGAATTTAGCTTACCTATTTAAATTTACCTATTTCTGATGCATGGAAGTTAAAACCTTGTGTTTTTAAGATGCATGTTGATCGGCTGGTGCATCATTCTTACTTAACCTGGATTCACTTAACACATTAACCCCTGAAGGCTGAAGGCTTTTGTTGTGTGTGCATGAAATGTGAGTAGGAAACACATTTTGCGAGCTATTTCTGGGCACATCCTAATACCGGTACATCGACTTTCAATCAATTTTCCATTAGCCTAATGCCTAGTAGTGTTAGAAACATTGTTTTCCATTGGTTATTTTGCTTGCACATGAGCAAAAGAGGAAAACTTGGAGTTCTTTCTTTTTTGCTTAATATATCCATCATTTCATATCAAGACCTCTTTTAATTCCAAACGCACAAATTATCCTACCTTTTTGCACAGGTTCACCTGTCTGCATGCAGTTAAGACCGGTCTGCCTGAGATCTATGGACAAACTGTCTAAAATCTGGACACAAAATCAAATTTCCGACCACAGCCGAATTTTGTGCGGAAACAAAAGGGTCCAAAAATTAGGTTTCTACCGCTGTATTTTGTGCAGATTATTTGCTATCATTGAGAGCTAAATCTGTCTACCTTTCTATAATACCACCCACTTTAGTGTATCATACATGACCTTGACCCTACAGAGCATGGCAGTAGGCTGCCACGTACAAGCAGTCAGGGATTAACAAGTTAATGCATAACAGATACGTAACAAACTGACTGTAGCACTGTTGATTGACACCTGCTAGACAACAATTAAACCCTTATTGGCACATATCCAAAGCCCCATTATATACGAGCCATCATGTAGTCATGCTTAGATGAACAAAGCTAAATCAAGATTAGATTGTTCAAGATTATAACTGATGTCCATGCTAAAGGAAGAGGGAATCGGGTTTACCCCTATGTCATGGGAACAGGTTATCAAATATGACTTGATTGGATTAACTTTGAATCAAATAAATGCATTTATTTAAGTGTCCATCAACATCCGGGTGATTCTGCTTGTGGAAGGACAAAAACACCTTTAGAAAAGCTGTCAACAGCACATTTTATTTTATCATTACAATTGCTTGCACTTCCAAGATAAAAATATTTACGTTTTTATAGAAACAAATAATCACTACATTTGCGTATTCTCCTCATATTATAGCAACAAGGGAAACTGGTCTACTGGAGGCGTTGGAAATGTAATACCAGTGGAACGATGTGTGGAAATCAGGTTTTGAATGCTGATTCGTATAAGCAACAAGAGGTTAACTGAATACTTTGTAATCTTTAACTTGCCAAATGTGTGACGTTTTATCGAGTTGCTATAAGTAATAAATGTATCAAAGGTGGTTCATGAGGGCTTTCACATCGTTTAATACAAATCAGGATACCTTTGCTTTTTCTACTGTTGAATTATTCTTGCATTCCTCAAGCCATTTAAAGATCCACAGTTGATGAAGTCATTGCTTACTATTAAGAGGTTGGTGTTAGGATTCGTGACTGGGTGGGGTATGATGCTACATGTCTGTGGCATGATGCCATAGTGCTAGATCACTATAAACTGCCACACTGCTGACATCGTTTTGTTTGTTTTAGAGTTTAACGCCATTTTTCAGCACACAATAGGCTATATATGGCAGCCAGTATTATTAGTGGAGGAATAAACCGGGAAACATTCCCCCCCCCCTCCCCGGAAAGAACCACTGACCCACGAGAAGCTACTGGCAAGCTTTCTCACATAACTACATTAGCCGAATCTTAGACTTGAACCGACGCAGACAGTGGTGAGACGGCAATGATCCGTAATGGAAAGCGCTTGAGACCACTCAGCCACTCGGGGCCCTACTGCTGACATTGTGGCGATATGACTGAATTTTAAAAAATGTTGCATTAAAATCCAAATCACACACACACACTCATAAAATTCAGGAATATCAACTCTGAAACTTTCTCCTTAGACATTCTCCATTCTTCTCAAAATTAATATTCAAGGTAAATCTTGACCAGAAAACCAATTAGGGCCCATTAAGTGTGAAACTTAACTAACATAATTAATGCCATCAGAGGTCACCCTTCAGTCATCTTAAGAATGAAACTTGCTTGTAGGTTTTTTTTAAAAAAAAATTGGCACTGACCTTTAAAACACATCTTCCTTTTTCATCAAACTGGAATACACTGGTTTAATTTAAAAATATGGCTCAAGAAGTATATTTTCTATCTTGTCTCTATCTCAGAAACGACCTAATCATTCCTACACCCACTCCCTCAAGTCTAAAAAAATACCAGAAAGTTCGTAACAACTGTGCTGCAGAGAAAAAAAAATCTCCTAAGTTATAAGAAAGTTTCAGCTACAAAATACAGTTCAAGTGTTTCCTTCTATATAATGCAAGGCAGAAATCTTAAGCATCCATCTGCTCCATGAATAACAAACTATTCCAGCAACAGGTCATTACTCAACAACAAAATACTCTTTAGATTTCAGCTTTGACTCTTGACATTTTCATTCAGACTCTGACATTTTCATTTTGACTCTTCAACATTTTAATTTTCACTCTTGAATATTTTCATTTTCACTCCTGAACATTTTCATTTTCACTTCAGATTTTGGTGCTAAATGATTTCAAATTTTGAAATCTACTCAAAATACTGTGAGGGTGACTGCAAAGGAAATGTATTACTACTGTAGATGGGCCAATATATATATATATATATATATATATATATATATAGACTGTAGGACAAACTATATATAGTCACACATGAAAATGGCAACTAAGGGTACAAACTAGCATTCTGCATTCTTACAATAAAAAAGTCACTACCGCTGTAAATGAAATCTGCATCTATCGGGCGTTTTCATCATATACAAGTGAAATAAGAACCTGATATTACTGTATTTTTAAGCTGTCGCAATGAGGTTCTTTAAGTAAAGAAAGCAACCAGTTGACTATTTTCATTCACCAATTCTGAATTTTATGTTGTTGTTGGTTTAATGTCATTTTTCAGCACATGATAGACTACTATGCACGGTGGAGAATATTTTTGGATTATGACCCTGGAAAACCCCTGGTAAGAACCCATGTCAAGCTAATGACAATCTTTTTCACACACCCAATTAGGCCAAGTCCGAGATTTGAATAAAATCATACATAGGTGAGACAGAAGTGATTGTTAAACCATAAATGTGAATGCTTTGGATCACTTGGACACTTGGGGTCCCAAAATTCATGTTGAAAATTGCAAGCAATATCATTCACAATGAAATGTAGTGTGGGTTGTGGCAGGGCTGTGTGTGTGGTGGGTGGGTGTACCAATTTAAATACATACTCATTGCTTTTGTGTAGCTTTTACTTTCTAGCATTGTAAAACCTTTTCTATTCAACGTGAATGTATCCTCCCATTGAGTGAAGAATTGTCAGTTAAGATGTGGTCACATGCTCATGCATGATACAATCCATTAATCAAAGTTAAATTCACAATGCATGTGACACTTTTCTTTCTAGTTTATGATTCATTAAAATCTACCTATAATACCAAAAAACACCAGGTTTGTACCGACCTACTTACCTTAATTTTATTTTCCATGTAACCAGAACCACGCATATAGTGTGTACTACTTAATACGAAAGAATTACCCGTAACCAAATGCAATATTAAAAATGGTGGACCATAACCCCTAAGGGGTGGGTTACATCATAGTAACCTAAATTTCTAACATGTAAAATGAGATGGATGAAATCTAACATAAAGGAAACTAATGAGGGAAAACAGCAATTTTTTTATATATACTTGCAACAAGCAAATTTTCTCTGATCTGTGAGAAACAACCATTAACATGGCATCCTGTACAACAATGACTCCTAGGTACTATTAAAAATAAACCCAAGAAGTTTAATGTTTGCACATAAAACAGAAAAACTGAATCAAATGTTCACATCTACACCACAACAATGAAAGTGACAAAAATATCACCCCTATCAAACAAAAAGATCAAAACCAAACATATATAGACATAAATACATACTGTGAAAAGTTGTTTGAATGATTGCCCTTTATGTAGCAACTATGTAGGGCATGTGTTATTCTGGAGATTAATGACCAATGTCTTATTGACCATTACTTCTGTCCAGCAGACCTAAAGTCAAGCCATCCATAAAGTTTTTTCAAGGAACTTACTTACTCTAGATAAAATGTTATTCCCCATTTACACTAAGCCACAATGACCCTGATATTTGACCTTCTGACCCCAAATTAAATTGGCTTTTCTCCATATCTTAAGCACAAAGCCTCCATAAATTTTGGCCCAGGTACATGGTCAATACCTAAAGCTATTATTTAAAAAATAATTTCTTCTGTGAGTGACTTTGACCTTTAACATTTCGATCTCTACAGTGACTGGCTCTTTCTGTATCAAATACTTAATTTCAATCCACAAAATTTAGTCTACATCAGTGATGCAGAAATAACCCTTTTGGGCACAAAATATTTCTTCTATTACAATGACCTTAACCTTTGACCCCAAAACTGATAGGTTTATTCCAAATGTTAGCTACATACAAAGTCTTGTCCAGGTATGTAGTGTACAACTAAATGTTACTGTGCTGAAACTGGTTTAATCCTGAAACTTCTTCCTTACCCTGACTGCAAGCTATCCAAAACGTTTGGTCATGGTCTGTGGTGTAGAACTAAAATTATTCAGCATAAACCATTTTTCTTCTTTCAGTCAATGACCTTGACCTTTGACCAAAATTAAAGGCTTCAATCTTACTCCAAATTCAAGCTTTCATACAAAGCTTAACAAAGGTACAAGCTGTATAACTCAAGTTATCATGCAGCAAAATATAGATAACAAAACAGACAAAAAAACTCTGTCAAAAGGTGTTGTGTACTACAAATCAATGAAGGGTACAGTCACAATTAATATATTATCAAACTGACATCAAAATAATAATACATTTTCATTTTTGGGCACAAGATGACGCTTATTGGGTGGAATATGGTACTTCTGTGCACTTTTAAAATGAAAACATTTTACTTTGCAGCTCCTTAGGGCTGACCCATTCTGCCAGCTATACAGGAACATGTACAAAAAATGTGTGATTCAATGAATGGTTGACTCTAACAATGGGTGTGTCTACATTTCATGCAGTAGTTGACTTTGTAAATTGTACATCTGTATTGTACTCCCAATTCAATGTGTGGCCTGACTCATATAGAGGAAACCTTTTAAAACAATGATCCCTCACAAAATTTTTTTTTTATCTTTATACTGTATTCCTCTTATAATAATGGATGTGACTATCATCCTACTGAAATGTTGAAACCAAAAAAATGTTTCTGACACTCCCACCCCCCATTGGTAGCCCCCCCCCCCCCCATTTAAGGTAAATAATATTTAATGAAACAATAAATATAAAAGACCAGCCAAGACTTATTTTAAAATCTTTGCAATTGAAAACACACATATGGGGTGTTGGTCCTGATGTAACCGGTTAACTTGAATTTTGTATTTTATTTTCCTGTTAGAACAATTATAATTTGATTTCATATAATACTTAATTTTGTGTTTCATGCAATATTGTCGTACATCCATATATGAACATCCCTTCATATAAGGCTACCTCATTTATAACAAAGTTAACTTTAATGGCTTCATGAACATCAGTTTACCCATGTATACAGTATTCTTTTTACCGCTCCTGTGGCTTAGTGGTTAGAGCGTCTGCTGCAGAAGCGGGAGGTCGTAGGTTCGATCCCTGGCCAAGTCTTACGAAAGACTTACAAAAATGGTACTAACAGCTGCCTCGCTTGACGCTCAGCATTATGAGGTTAGTGTTAGCAATGGTCGGCCTGGCGTCAGGTTAATGTGACTGGGTGGGACATCATGCTACATGTCTGTGGTATGATGCCCCAGTGCTAGACATCACTATAAACTGCCTCACTGCAGCCATTGTAGCAAAATGACTGAAAAATTGTTAAAGCAACTTTAAAAATCCTAATCAAACAAACAAACATTATTCTTTTATATCTTGATCACTGGTTAATGGTATTGCACAGCTTGTTTTCTTTCCCTTGTTTACTGCAGCCTTTCAGATAATATATCATTCCCTCGCTAAAAAGACGATACAGTTTCAGTTATAAGGCGGGTGTGGTCATAACTTACATTTCATTATTCTGTACAAGAAAAATATGCACCTTCTATGCAAGGTTTTCCAGGTTGCTGAAATCAGTATAAAAGTATTCATCCATTTTATTTTTGAACACATGACAAACTCAAATAGCCGAGACCTCATTACACAATATTTTTTAGGACAAAATTTATTTTTGGACATTTCCACAGCAGAGTCCTCAGTTCGCAGTATTATTTTGGGCAATATACTTTAGTTAGTTCCTACACCACGAATATTAATCATCTATAAACTATCCAACAAAAATTCATATGATTTTCATGGGATTAGGTGAAGCCATATTGGTTAATAGATCTTAACAGGCGAGGAAATAACAACACATTCAACACTGTCAGTGCCTAATGCTCATTTTTATCAAAGGAATCCTCCCTTTCATATACTAAAGCCCCTGGATGTTGCCGTTTATTATTAATTTCACCAAGTCTGGACAGAAGGAAATGATATGTTAAGAAAGCTCTCTGACATAAACCATTCTTTGAAATAATCGTTTAAACAACATTCAAATTATTCCATTTAGAATTAAGAGGTGCCACCTTTTAATTTACTCATGAGGAAATGAAGAGAAGTAGGTGTGGGTTTTTTATTTTTATTAAAGCTAATCTACGAAGAAAACGCATGCATTATATACATAAGACTGGTGAATATTAGTGATCAAATAAAGTACTGAAATATTCCTGAAGGGCATACCTGGCCGAAGCCAATCCAACATAGTGGTATTAGTTTCTTGTGTTTACAATGGCCAACATCAAATATTTTGTAGCAGCTATCACTAAAATTGGCTGACCTACTTATTTTGCAGACATTCATACATGCAAGAAATGTCAGGATATCTCAGTTCAAGGGAGAAAATACATGGCTCATGCAATGAAACGTCAATAATGTCTGCTTTTAATGGAACCCAATGATGTTTAGGTCCTATATCTTTTAAGAACTATTCAGATGATTTGGCATATACGACTTTATAGTACACATGACTGCAACATTAGGGCTTTAAATAAAGATATTAAACATCCTTATATGATGTTTGGAACACTTGCATATTATTATATACAATATTTAGATAATGTTTGGAACACTTGCACATTATCATATACCATATTTAGATAACATTTGGAACACTTGCATGTTATTATATAGAATATTTACATAACATTTGGAGCACTTGCATGTTATTATATACAATATTCACATAATGTTTGGAACACTTGCATGTTATCATAAACAATATTCACATAATGTTTGGAACACTTGCATGTTATCATATACCATATTTAGATAACATTTAAAACACTTGCATGTTATTATATACAATATTTACATAACATTTGGAACACTTCCATGTTATCATAAACAATATTCACATAATGTTTGGAACACTTGCATGTTATCATATACCATATTTAGATAACATTTAAAACACTTGCATGTTATTATATACAATATTTACATAACATTTGGAACACTTGCATGTTATCATAAACAATATTCACATAATGTTTGGAACACTTGCATGTTATCATATACAATATTCACATAATGTTTGGAACACTTGCATGTTATCATAAACAATATTCACATAATGTTTGGAACACTTGCATGTTATCATATACCATATTTAGATAACATTTAAAACACTTGCATGTTATTATATACAATATTTACATAACATTTGGAACACTTGCATGTTATCATATACAATATTCACATGTTTGGAACACTTGCATGTTATCATATACAATATTTAATGTTTGGAACACTTGCATGTTGTCATATACCATATTTAGAAAAAAAGTGCCAAGATTTGTATTTTGCAAACTCCTATGTAAATATTCATAACATCAGATGTTTGAACATTGTCATTTACAGAGATATAACATTGTTTTTAAGTGCTAATCCGATGACAATGTTACATATTTTTTGTGATGCCAAGGATAAGCTGTAGATGAACATAATTCTAGTGAGAATGGTTGACAGAAATTAAGGGATGCTCACCAGTCTAGCCAACAGAAATTAGTCTATGCTTGCACATCTGGTGAACAGAAATTAGTATCTATGCATCTTTGATAAAGAAGACATAATGCCAATAGATTCAAGGAATAAAATTGTCGATTAGTAAATTACCACGTGCCAAAAAACAATAAAACAATGGAACATTACTAGTTTTATGAATATGGTGTCCTACAACTGGAATTAGTAATGCCGTGGCAACCCAAGCAACACTGTACTTACACCGTAATCAAAACAAGACAGAGGATCATTGATGTTTTATAAAGAAACTGATGCAATTAAGGAGGGTCTGAAGATAGGTCCAGAACACAAGGATTTGTATCCTACACCTGCTGTAGTAAATAAGTTTATTTTTTTTAACAAGCAAATGTAGCAAGCTCTGTTTATTTAAAAATTTGAAAGAAAGGTATTTTAATTTGAAATGGAATTAAGCAAATAAATAGATCATTATAAAAAAGAAAGTGTAATTTCTTTGTTGTTATTATATTAAGTTGCAACATCACACATTATCAACTGCCTTTTTTCTCATACATTTATTATAATATTAAGTATTTCACAATGAATGAGCATTAGCAATCCAATGACATATCATATATATTGGTGACACAACAATGCAATCATAATTTTCTAACGTATTGCAAGGCGGGAAAAAAATGAACATGTATTGTTAATGGCACTGCAAGTTTTTTTTTCTCCAGAACTGCCAACTTTTTTCAAAGAAGCAGACATGGACTGCAACTTTCAAAATCCTAATAAGTACACTACATATCATTTACTTCATTATACTTTGTGATAGCAATTTAATGAGGGAGTACTGTTTGCATCATGCACTTCGTTATAATATGGTCTCACTCTAGCTCCTATGGACAGCATTATAATGAGGGAGTACTGTGTGTATCATAGACTTCATTATAAAGTGATTTCATTCTGGCTCCCACTGATAATGCTATAATGAGGGAGTAATGTGTGTATCATAGACTTCATTATAAAGTGATTTCACTCTGGCTACCACTGATAATGCTATAATGAGGGAGTAATGTGTATATCATAGACTTCATTATAAAGTGATTTCACTCTGGCTACCACTGATAATGCTATAATGAGTGAGTAATGTGTATATCATAGACTTCATTATAAAGTGATTTCACTCTGGCTCCCACTGATAATGCTATAATGAGGGAGTAATGTGTGTATCATAAACTTCATTATAAAGTGATTTCACTCTGGCTCCCACTGATAATGCTATAATGAGGGAGTAATGTGTGTATCATAAACTTCATTATAAAGTGATTTCACTCTGGCTCCCACTGATAATGCTATAATGGGGGAGTAATGTGTATATCATAAACTTCATTATAAAGTGATTTCACTCTGACTCCCACTGATAATGCTATAATGAGTGAGTAATGTGTATATCATAGACTTCATTATAAAGTGATTTCACTCTGGCTCCCACTGATAATGCTATAATGGGGGAGTAATGTGTGTATCATAGACTTCATTATAAAGTGATTTCACTCTGGCTCCCACTGATAATGCTATAATGAGGGAGTAATGTGTGTATCATAGACTTCATTATAAAGTGATTTCACTCTGGCTCCCACTGATAATGCTATAATGAGGGAGTAATGTGTATATCATAGACTTTATTATAAAGTGATTTCACTCTGGCTCCCACTGATAATGCTATAATGAGGGTATAATGTGTGTATCATAGACTTCATTATAAAGTGATTTCACTCTGGCTCCCACTGATAATGCTATAATGAGGGAGTAATGTGTGTATCATAGACTTCATTATAAAGTGATTTCACTCTGGCTCCCACTGATAATGCTATAATGAAGGAGTACTGTGTGCATAATGTACTTCATTGTAAGATGGTCTCACTGTGGTTTCCACTAACAGCATCATAAGTTTTCCCTTTCAAGAGTGCTCTTAAAACTCTCACCTTTTTCGACTGCAAGAACAAACTTAAAGACCTAATAATGTTTCGTACCTTAAATATTTTCAGCATTTTTTGTGTGTTCCAAATTTCATGTGTTTTGTTTATCCATAGTTATATCATTATTGATGTAAAGTGCTTAGAGGTTATGAAGATTAGGCACTACACAAAGTCCTCATTATTATTATTTTTATTATTACCACTGTGAGAATTATAATAAGTATTGTATCATAGACTTCATTATTATAAGGTGGTCTCACTCTGGCTCCAATTAACATAATTATAATGAGTACTGCGTGTATCATAGACTTCATGACAAAATGGTCTCACTCTGTGGCTCACATGGATAGCATTATAATGAATACTGAACAAATTGTCTCACTGTTGCTCCATGGATATCATAATATTGACGGAGTACTGCGTGTATAAAAAAAAAACTTCATTGAAAGATGGTCTCGCTATATTGCAGTACATGTACATTAATTTGCTCCCATTTATAGTATTATACTGAGGGAATATTGTATGTTTAACCTACTTCAATATCGGAGAGTAACACTATAGTGTGCTCCATGTAATCCCAATGAGAGTAATATAGTGGGGGAGGTCTCTATGTATCATATGTTAATTATAAGACCATCTCACTACATGCCACTATACCCTATGGCTACAATGCATAACATTATAATGAAGGAATACTGTAACTGACATTTCTGATAGAAACCTTATTGATCCGTGTACAATCCACATCTCACAGAAAACAGCTGAGACCCAGCGGCCTATAATGCAGACAGGCAGCATTGGTGTGATGACTAATCAAAATAAAGATGGCTTGGAAAAGTCAAACAAGCAAACATTTCATTATAACTTCCATAGATGTACAGAAATTATTTTATTTTCTGTTAACCATTTATTTGCTGGGCTTTCTTTTCTTTTTAAGCAGTGGGGGTGGGGCAACCAACATGAATAGTACCTTACAGGTAGTTGAGTACTTCCTCATTACAATATAAGCCATGAAAGTGAGTTATAATACGAACTTTTAAAATAACTGCCATATAAGGGTAAAAAAATGTGCACTTCCAGTTAGCTGACCATCCCTGTTTTTCATTGCCAACCCTAGCACTTTCCCCCAACATGGTAAAAAAAAGTAAACATCAAAAGATCTCAAAAAATGATTTTAAGCATGTTATCAAATTGATTTATGCATCAAAGTTTAGCCCAGTACTTTAAGCACTTAGTACACTGTATATACTAATCATCAAAATATGTGTTTTAAAAAATCCCTACCTAGCTTAATTGTTTTGCTTAATCAAATATGTGGTACATGAAATTTTACTACCACTTAATCAAATGGAATCCGAGACTCAGTAGGATAAGACATTTTCTCCCTGAAAGGCACAGAAAATTATTTATAACAGTTACATACAACCGTATTTTGACTACTGTAATACAGTATGGGGTAATTCAAATGATAAAAACATATTAAAGTTGGAAAAAATTCAGAAAAGAGCATTAAGGCTAATATCAAACCAGAAAGAAAGCAAGGAAAATTTAGCTGGTAAGTTAAAAATATTACCTATTAAAGACTGAATATGTTTGAGAAAAGCCAAATTAATGTACAGGATATCCA
Source organism: Unio pictorum (assembly GCA_030141615.1). Taxonomy (NCBI): domain Eukaryota; kingdom Metazoa; phylum Mollusca; class Bivalvia; order Unionida; family Unionidae; genus Unio; species Unio pictorum. Next base: position 661,870 of record JARLTB010000064.1, on the reverse strand, counting down.
ATAATAGTGCTCCTGAATATTTACAATCCCTATTCCAGTATAGGCTACCTGGTAATACACCCAACCTGCGATCAATATCTACAAAACAGTATAAAATTCCCAAACCAAATAAGGAATTATTCAAGAAAAGTTTCCAATACTCTGGAACTTTGCTCTGGAATAGTATTCCAGTTGAGATTAGAAATGCCCACTCTATTTCCATCTTCCAAACCCAATATCCAGTGGCTTCAGAGATGCTGTTGAATTAAATAAATTCCTTGTATGAGGGCCTCAAGGTAGATTAGTTCTTAGCTAATTGTGTTACCCTCTTTAAATAAAGTCATTACAAAATACAACACAGAAAAAAGGTTTTGTTAACAGAAGTCCTTATAGTGAGTTAATTCTGTATTGTCCTTTATTCTGTACCACAACCAAAGTGCCAACAATATGTCTGATGACAAATATGCCACTAAACCATCAAACTTTATGTGATACAAGCAACCAAACAACTAATCGGTATGGGAAAATACAATGCCCCAGACAAACATTATAAAAAAATATCTCCAACCATTTAAAACCAATTTTTGATTGGCCATGATAGACCAACTATTTATCTTTAAATTTCAACCATATTATCATCGTTACCAGATATGTCCACACTTTGCGTGATGGTAAATACAGGTCTCTATGAGTCAAAATTGTTGTAGTCAAAATTGTGTCTGTAAATGTATATTCATTGGTGCATTTTACACGTGTACATATGGTATTAAAAGTTTGTTTGTTTGATTAGGATTTTTAATGTAGCTTTAACAATTTTTCAGTCATATCACTACGATGTCTGCTGTGAGGCAGTTTATAGTGATGTCTAGCACTGAGGCATCGTACCGCAGACATGTAGCATGATGTCCCACCCAGTCACATTATCCTGACACCAGGCCGACCAGTCCTAACACTAACCTCTTAATGCTGAGTGTCAAGCGAGGCAGCTGTTAGTACCATTTTTGTAAGTCTTTGGTATGACTCGGCCGGGGATCAAACCCACGACCTCCCGCTTCCGTGGCGAACGCTCTAACCACTAGGCCACCGGAGCGGTTAGGTATTAAAAGTAGTGTACATGTATAAGTAATACCTCATTTAAAAGGTGTGTACATGTATATTCAAAGGTGTGTTGTACATATGGTAGTATAGCATTCAAAGATGTGTACATGTATAGGTAATATGTCACTCAAAGGAATGTGTACTTGTATATTCAAAGGAGTGTTGTACATGTGTACATATGGTAATATGTCATTTAAGGTGTGTACATGTATATGTAATATGTCATTCAAAGGTGTGAATACATGTATATTCATGCATTCATGTATATTCAAGTGTGTTGTACATGTGTACATATGGTAATATGTCATTTAAAGGTGTGTACATATATATGTAATATGTCATTCAAAGGTGTGCATACATGTATATTCAAAAGTGTGTTGTACATGTGTATATATGGTAATCAGGCATTCAAATGTTGATGTAAACCTGTACAAATGGTAAAGATGTGTTGTACATACATATATGGCATTCAACTCTGAATGTACAGTGTACAAATGTGTTGTATATGTATATGGTAATATGGATTTTAAAGAGTCACAGATGTTTCTTTTGAACCAACCATACAAGTCCAAAAACAATGTTTCCTATTACACCGGACTTTTTAACATTATATATATTTAGTGGGGTTTTAAATTTTAAAACAATTTTTTCTACCAATGCAGGAAAAAGTGCTGGTGTCTGTAATAAGAAACAGGGATGGTCAGCCATTTTATTGCCTTTCTCCTTGGCTATATGTAACACAGTTTGATGACAAAACATAGACAATAGAACAAAAAACAAATTAATTTCTGAAAACATTTCAACCCTTCTATTGGTCTCAAACATTAGTAGCAGTCGCTTTGTGCTTCACACCAAAGAAATTAGGTACGTCGCCATCATAAAAGCACTGAGGATAATCAAAACGGACAGTATATGATGATTAGTATTCCTCTAACAAAAGAAAATAACTCAGCCAGTCTGGGCAATATTCATTCTAAAGACTGAATAATTATAAAGTGCAAGTGTGCTAAACAGAATTTAAAATATGATAGATTAAAACTGAAGTAAGCAATCTTTATGAATGAGAGGTATGAAATTGATTAACAGATGTCTTATTCTCTTTGTTTGCTAAAAACTAACCCATGCAGCTTCATCTAATCCAAATACAAGCCCTTAAAATGTATTTGGTAGCATGTACCTTACATAATGGATACTTGCTTGGTAGAAACAGATTAAATAAAAGTAATTTTGCACACAAGAAAACCTGCTCAGAGGACTAAGCTGTTGTAATTTTCATGCATTGTAAATTAAAAAGGATGCATACTTTTTCTTTGAGAACCCTGATTATATATATATATATATATATATATATATATATATATATATATATATATATATATATATATATATATATATATGTACAGTGGCCAGTCACTCATACAGCATTACATCATACAGAATTTCCATTCAGCTTCCACACGAATACTCTAATATTAGCAGGTTTCACTTAAATAATTAAAACCAGGGCCTAACTTAGTAGATAATTTTCACCAAGTACCGAATCCGAGTATTTGGATGTACTATTTGCCGGATCCGGGCATGAAACGAGTAGTAGGTGCGACTCCGGAGAGTACTGTTTGTTTCATTATCATATGCGAAGCTGAAACTTTTCGTGTACCGTATAAAGTATATATCGGTTATAAAATGAAATTTTTTATTATCAACTAAAATTGTTATGTATTAAAAAACTTTTTAAAAAAAAGTTTGATATTTATTAAATTATTTTACTTATAACCATTCATGCGCGTATTATTTGCAGAGGCAAATACTTCTGAATAGTACCAAAATACAGGCGATTTCCGGTTAGGCCCTAATTAAAACTTGTCCTATTCAAATATTTACTGAATGTATTCTGATAGAATCTAAACATTTGTTGATGGTAATAAAGCTATTAAATCCATCTGGGTTTATTTCCTCTTGGACTTTGGTTTATAATGATGCCCCAACACCTGCCAAACTGCATTGAAAACATTGTGAACTCAAGTCATCTAAATTTCATTACACCTGTAAATTACAAATGCAATTCACTTTTCAGAAGATTTCCATTCATCCTAAACACAAACAAAATCTATCAAGGAAATAATAAGCAAATGAAATATGCAAGGCAAATACTAAACGACTGATATCTTGAGGCCAAAGATCAAAGGGAAGGACAAGTGTTTTAGGTTCATATTGATGAAACCCAACATAAACAAAACCAACAAAAGTTTTTGAAAATATATGCATATGAAAAACTTGAAACGTAGTTCAAATTTTCTACAACTGGGATCTTAACCCCATGGTCAAAGGAGAAAGCAACTGCATCATAGAATAAATGGTCTTTTAAAACTGTGACCTTGTCTCCAAGGTAAAGGTGCAAGCTAACATGATTTGAATGCATTAATTACCTTCATAATGATAAAAGGAGAATCTATCAAAGGATTTAGGTGGCATATACAAATAAAAACGTGACCCAAAACAAACTAGGCCACTGCCTATACACTGCCTATACACTGACATAACCACTGTCAGAGAAAGTGAATGCTATGCCTCACTTCCCTCTAATGTGGACTTGCCCAAATTTTTTTCCAAGAATTAATTTCTCCACAATCCAAATTGCACAAGCCAATTTAATTTAATACTATCTGGATATATTGCTTAATACATAAAAGCATTCATGACTTTGATATAACAACTATATAATGTTCTTTATAAATGTTAAATCTTTTCATGAATGATAAATATTAGAACAGGCATGTCGGGAGTAATTTTTACAATATGATTACCTTGTGAGTCGGAGCCTGAATGTCAGGTGATTTAGCAGGTTTGAAATTGCTAATTCAGTGTTACAATACTTAACCTAAAGAATATTTGAATGTCAATTTATATATATATATATATATATATATATATATATATATATATAAACATATTTAACACTGGCACTATTGTAAATAATATAGTCCTATAATACTGGTACCATATATTTCCCAAATTTCAAGCTATCAAGCTATTTGTGGAAGTGACAACTTACAAAACAAAACCCCACAAAACAGGAGTTGCCTGAACTATTTACATATTTGAATAACAAGCAAAAATCTATATAAAAAAAGTTATATAATAACGAAAAAAAGTTTCAAAATGTGCAAACTGTTTATCTTGAGCTGGGGTAAGAATAGCAAAGTTTTAATGTTACATATACACAGATACTTAGAGAACTGCACAAAAAAAACCCCACTAACTGCAAGTTATTGGTTAAAAAGCTACATTGATATTTAATTATTTTCACTGAAATGTGAACGGACTTTGACATTCCTTGGCTACCATTACATTTCAATTGAGTGAAATTTAATATGTGTCAATAATGCTTGAAAATGCATCGACTTGTGTGCATCATGTTTTAATTCCATTTAAAAGATATATATATATATATATATATATATATATATATATATATATATATATATACCAGATCAGAGTAAGCTGAGTCTGACAAAAGCACTTTAATATGTGAAACTGTGTCAATATGTATAACCTCCCTTGTGTCCGATATTAAAAAAATAATTCCCTCTAATTTCTGTCATATGAGTGGGAACACACTACATCATTTGTGCTGAGACCGCCTCAGAAGCTGGAGGTTGTGGGTTCAAATCCCGTCCAAGTCATACCAAAGACTTCTAAAAATGGTACAGCTGCATTGCTAGGCGCTCAGCATTAAGAGGTTTGTGTAACATGTTGGCCTGGTGTCAGGATAATATGACTGGGTGGAACATCATGATAAATGTCTTCAGCATGATGCCCAAGTGTTAAGATTATCACAATAAACTGCCACAATGCAGACATCGTAGCAATATGACTGGAAAATTGTTAAAGCTACATTTAAAAAATCATTATAAAAATCTTAATCACACATTTGTGCTGAAGTAAAATGTCACACCCAAAGAACATAAATATTTAGACATCCCATTAAATTAATGTGCGTCTAAATCATAAATGATAAAGTATTGACATGCAAGTCACTGTTTTTTTCTTTGTAGAAATACAGTAGAATAACAACATGAAGAAATCGTTATTTTCGTAGGTCTAACACTGGCTGACTGACTTGGTTAATATTTAAAACAAAACAAAATGTCGAATTATTGTTTACATCAAAACGAATAAGAGACAAACTCGAAGTAGCTCCAATAATTCAATATTTTCTATGCATCCTTAATTTAAACTTACGAGGCAACGCGAGAATGGTTTTACAATAAAAACTTTAATAGGACACATACCTGTTTACCAGCTGCCACCCAAGTAAGACCGTCACGTACCACTGAACTGTAAGAAGGCTGCAATCAGCTGTTCAATGAAAATTGAAATTTTAGTTCAACTTTTCAATCTTACATCAGTGGAAATAGGGTCAAAATGTCTCCTATATCATTCACTAGACTCTTTAAGTCCACATTAAATGCATAATCCAATTGTCAATAGATGTAATTATTGACTTAAGAACTACATTAAGAAGATCTGCACACTTCAAGTTGATTTAAATTTCGTCCCTCCTCCCACGCACGTCGCCATTTTCTTTACAGACAGGTGCGCGTACAAGTAGCCGCAGATTCGTACAATACAGTACAAGTCCTTATAACTCCAGTTTCGGTTTTGTTTTCATCTTTTAAATAAATTTTTCGTGCAGTTCATCATTTATATAAATGTTTTTCATTCGCTCTGTCTCGATTTTATGTGCCATTGTGCTGTTTACTATCTGATATTCAATGGAATATTCATTAAAAGCGGTAACTTAGCAATATATTTACGTAATCGAATGACGTCATACCGACAAGCTAACCAATGCGGAGAAGCCCTAAACGGAGGCAATGAACTTGGGAGCACTGTGGATTGACGTTGCTCATTATTCCATCGTAGAGTGCAGCTCGATTATTGCATGAGCTTATTCTTCGAACATCATGTGGTCTGTACTTCATGTTTTTGGACCATATCCTTACTGAAAGTTTCAGGTCATCTTGGTCCAGATCGACGAAACGGCATTACGAGAGAGATCGAGATCGACGAAACGGCATTACGAGAGAGATCGAGATCGACGAAATGGCATTACGAGAGAGAGAGAGAGAGAGAGAGAGAGAGAGAGAGAGAGAGAGAGAGAGAGAGATGTACAACATGTATAAATGCACGTATTTCATTATATCAGTCATTCGCGTCTGGTGTATATTCGTGCTTTTTTATTATGTATGTGTATTAATGCACGCACTATTCTATTATTGTAGGTCAATCTGACCTACATATATTATTTACACATGAAAATATAAACTTCTGCGGTTCGAAGCTTTTGCACAATTACACTTGACTAATTTATTGTTTCGCCTGCGCTAATCGATAACAGGCTGATATTTGTTGTTACTTTTGAATGTTTTAATCGTCAGATCTTAACGGTAGACCAGAAGTTTACATATACCACAATCGTGAATCTTAAGTTGTTAGACATTTCACAGGCCATGCGAAGAACTGACGCACATTCATCAGTAAACACTGCTATTTAATCATGACCGCGACTTCAACAGGAACAGCTGAACGACTTTTGAAAATAGAATGATATGCATGAGCGAACTTGTGGCGTTAGTAGACGAATTGTGCTCAATATGCATAATAGTCAACTACGTAACTAATCAAAGTTGGTTTTTGTTTTGCATCCATGTTTAAATGATGAATATATTTCCATTAATTAAGTTGGTAACTTCCGAAATTTATCTTCAGTTGCATTAAAAAGTTTCGCTTATATTTATGCATGCGTGATGTGTGTCAAAATCTTGTCAGTCTCCACAATAAGGACTCTGTGTGTGTGTGTGTGTGTGTGTGTGTGTGTGTGTGTGAATTTGTTTCAGTCATATCCCTATGATGTCTGCAGTGTGGCAGTTTATGGCAATACCGTTATCTAGCACTGGGACATCATGCCGCAGACATGTGATGTCTCACCCAGTCACATTATCCTGACACCAGGTCGACCAGTCCTAATACTAACCTGTTAATGCTGAATACGTAGTGAGGCAGCTGTTAGTACCATTTTTAGAAGTCTTTGGTATGACTCGGCTGGGGTTCGAATCCACGACCAATTGTCTCCCGAGGTGAACGCTTTAACCATTTGGCAACCGGAATAGACAATATATATTTGTTAATTTTTTTTAATTTTTTGTTATTTGTTAATTTTTTTTCTCTCGCAAAAACAGTGACCTTATACTCAGTAGTACTACCCGGACACCCAATAACGAACCAATCGTATTTACAACGATCATACAGTTTTAGACAATACAAAATACAAAATCATTTCCAAAGAAATTTGTGTATTCAATACATGTGTGCTCAGTCATGTATAGAACACGAAGACATCCGACATGGAACAAATTACGTACATCAGCAATTAACTAACAGCGCAAACGCGATACTTGGACGATTGGTAATTGTCATTGACAGTACAGGAAACCATCTAACTTACAGCGTAGCATTTATTTAAACTGATGTCTAGGAATTAACAACGGACTAAGTCATATATGGATGTTGGGAGAGGTGGGGTGGGGGTGGTCATCACAAAGGAGTCATCAGTGAAAACAATTTGTTTATTGTCATGCTTTGTATACCAATAACTCCACGTGCAATTTTGGAAAATTATGTCGGAACAGTCACTTCCCTTCTGCTTCTTCTGAAGACTGACGTAAAGGGAACACCTTAATGAAGAATGGATGAATATGAGTGTATATCTTTTGATAATGGTATATGTTAGGAGGTGTTAATGCATAGATCTGGAAATTATAAATAATATCACGAAAACAAAACAAGAATTGTTACAGTTTGCAACAGCAATGTCGTCTTTTTTCCATTCGGAATTCACCAGAATGTACAATCAACATGATTTTTTTTCAAACATTGTATGCGGGTGGCCCGTTAGACCTCAACTAGAACAAGTAGGTACAAAAAAGTACTTTAGATGCCTGTGATAAAAATAGCCCACCAGCATTATATTTCTGACCGAATATATGATCCAAGAGTAACACTGAAAGGCATTGGAAAATCCTTACCTGGCCCACCAAATGCCATCTTTTCCTGTTTGTTATGCAAATCAGGTTCACGGGGCACTGTATTATCATCATTCAGTTTGATCGTTGAGAGGGCCAGAGAAGCTGACTCGTATTACACGTTTTGTAAACCAGAGTGCTCCTAGATTTCGGTATTAACATAAGAAATAAATCTAATTCTTTTATTGGCAAAAGAAGTTAGCGGACGATGATTAAATTTACTGTGACGATTGTAGTCATCTTTGGAGACGTATGTGAAGTAAACGATGAATTTTTCATTTGCACAGAAAAGTCTACCGTGGCATATGGTAAACAATTTTACACAAATTTGCATGTAAAATACATTAATAAAAATACACACACACACACACACACACACACACACACACACACACACACATATATATATATATATATATATATATATATATATATATATATATATATATATATATGTATATATATATACTCGCAAATATTGTAGAAATGCATATTTCATTGTGTTGCGAGTATATATATATATATACTCGCAACGCAATGAAATATGCATTTCTACAATATTTGCTTCGATATTTTGTTTTATTTACTGATGTTGATCTTTAAAATTTGAAATCAAGGTTGACAAACGAGCAGCAAATTGAAGTATCCTTATCGATAGTATTTCTCTGCTATCAATTAGAAAATTACAAAAATGTATCAGAATGGAGGATACAAGTTAAATATTGAATCTTACATTAGAAAAAGACAGGCCGTATAAAATTGCTTTCCTACAGAACTCTTGTTACAGCATACTTCAGTCTGTGACTCTTATGCTAAGCGTGTAGCCCGAGGGCAAGTTCAATAAAGTCACCTCGCCCTTGATATGACGTTCGTTTTAATGCTTAGCCGGTTTCCTGGGAACTTCATTTCCATTAGAACACGCGTGATATCAGATGTCGCTCTGGAATGTTCATTTCCTGTTTTATACAGTCCTCGATATGATATAAGATGACCGTCAAGTCGATTCCAGACAAAATACTTGAATGTCTCCTAACGTTTTAGTATGTCTACAATTTCGTGTCGTAATGTTTCCCACGTTTTCCAGCGATATTATCAGTCAACGGTCCATAGGTATCGGCAGATGTTTGATTGACATAATGCGATAGGTTAATAACATGCACGTTTATAGAACGTAGCCACCATCCCCCGGTTGCAATGTACACGTAGCTGCAATCACCAATTGTCAGTGGAGGTAGCTCCGCATACTCATTTACATACCATTTCAAATCTTAATAAATTATATATATATATATATATATATATATATATATATATATATATATATATATATATATATATATATATATATATATATTGGTTGGAACAATTTAAAGTTATGATAATTTTAACGTGACAGTCACGTAATAGGACGCAGGACACTGTACCTGAAGCTCCGAAAACAAACAACATATAATTGTAATACCTTAGACATTGTCATTAATTCGTATCAATGTGTTTTAGCTGTTTCAGGTTGGATTGACCAGTGAGCGGGAACGACGATTTACGAGTTTCACGCCGGGATGTGTACCCAACATAATGCCACGTTCTATGAAGTGTTAGATATATAATTAAAAAAAAAAAAAAACATCTGGTCGTATTTTACCCATTCCTGCTGTAAATAAAGATCATGACAAAGAATTGTTTATACAAGTAAGTTGCTTCTGCTGAAGATCTTAGGACATTATTATTTTTTAAGATTGGTTAGTTCACATATGACGCAACGCAGTTGGGGGGGGGGTAAACAACTTGTGGGGGAGGGGATGTTGAATAAATGGGACATCACAATAAATATGAACGTGGAACGCTTCTTTAAAAAATAATATCAGAAGTTCAGAACATAAAGGATTTTGTGACCTGCGTCGGCGAGAACAGCTTTCATACTGCTCAAGGACAGCTGGAGCTCCAAAGAAAGTTCCTTGACTACTAAGATCATACTGTTCAGCTCAAACGTGAAGTCAGTCCTACTGCATGGAGCAAACACCTGTAGAACAACCAAGTCGACCATAAAAAGAGTTCAAACCTTCATTAACAGCTGCCGAAGAAGAGTTCTCCAGATCCGCTGGCCAGACACCATCAGCATCGCTAACCTGTGGCAGAGAACTTCCCAGCTTCCGGTAGAGGACGAGATCAAGAAGAGAAGGCGATGGATATGACACACCCTATGTAAGCCGCCAACCACAATTACCAGGCAGTCATTGATGTGGAACCCTCAATGCAAGCGAAGAAGGGGCCGACGAAGAACTATCTAGCGATCGTTAGTGATTGACCAATAACTAGGCAGGGATGATGGGCAAAACTAACTAATCCTCAGTCCATTTTAATCCGTAGTAGATAACAAACTCTCTCGAGGCACGACGTATATTAATTTTGTTATCTCGGACGAAATACTGGGTAATTCTTATAACCTTCAATATTGTTGTTTTATATATATAATTATGTAAATCTTTTTTTTTAATATATTGTAATACACAATTTAAAAACAAAATGGAGATTCAATAAACTGCTGACCTCATGGTGATTAGACTTAGATTTTAGAAAAGTAAAACAATACGCTAGCAAGTTATCACCATCCTGAAAACTGTCTGACAAGGACACAATTTTAGCAAGTTGAAAGACGGTATTCGGTCTGCAGTGAACATGTAATCATTTAATATTTCGATGTGGAAAAAGACCTCACAGCAACAAATGTAATTAGCTGAGTAACGCCAAGGTTGGGTCCCGTGTCATGCTGGGACGCCACACATGAACGGGAACACATTTATCAGATGTTAGCTTTATTTTCTTTCCTTTTATTGAAAACGTTTTGTTGACACGACTGAAGTGCTAGATTATAAAAGATCCTACTAGTAAAAAAAAATGTTTGAAACTTGATAACATTTTAAAAAAAGCAATCTGAAAAGACAGGATGAAGAGAAAGAAGAACTTTGAGGATTCAACCAGTGTGCGGCACTAAAGCCATACAAAGTAAGGTGTCCAGTGTTACATTAGTTTGAATTTTCATGACTTTCGGGAGACCATAACAGTGGATAAAATAAATTATATAAGTCTTTATTTAACGCTTATGTGCTAGCATATCCTACACAAACCACAAATATGTGTCAAGATGAACTTGTTATAAATTGTAATAGTATCCAGAATGACAAAGATTCGGCTTAAAAAAAAAAAAAAAAACGTTAACTATATGTTGTAAGAGCTCAAGGCGATCTCCGTTACGAAAATAGGATCACTTTTGGACAAAAAAAGCAGTATCAGCTTAAAAATAATATTTCTATTCAGGATAATTTAGAGTCCAATGTATAATAGACTGGGACTGTTGTCTTGAATATCATTACTTCTGAAACATTGCATTCTACAAGCCATTTGGCTACTCCAAGAAATACTACTGTTCAATTACATTTGAAGTCCCAAATGGATATCATAAATTCTGACCTCGTTGGTTTGTATATGCGCAGAAACAAGGACTACTTTCAAATGAGCCTAACGTAGAGTTAATAGATAAACAAATGAGAAAAATTGGGTTGGAAAATGTCAAGTGCCAAATTTTTCGTCAGTGAAATCCAGTAATTAATTCGTGGGCTAACTGACAATCAACTGTCTTTGAGTAGAGTTTGAACGGAAAGAATGTTAGTTTACCTCGGTCAGACTGTTACAATATTTAGAGTGAAAGCGGACTGAGTGTTTGACACGCTTAAAATTAGGTGATTCCGCACGCAGAGCTGTCAAAAATGATTAAGACAAATGATAAGGTGACATTTCGATCCTAAATGGCATTTTTTGCATCTTGATAGACGGTTTTCAAAAGGTCCGCAAAAATAGCATTTATTCCGATTGGTCAAATGTATAGGAAAGAGGGTTGGGTCGAAACCTAGAATTGGGAAATATATTCTCTGAGCTAATGAGTTTAAATCAGTCTTCTGTAAGGCGCTTTGCAAGAAAGCATTGTTGAACTACTATCATTAATTCCGGAATAAAGACTCCGAAGGTATTTTACAGCAGTGCCTTCGTAACAATAAGCTCAGGAAAGTCCGCCGGAAATCAAACGGCAGAAGCACGCCAAAAAACACAAGGTATTTAACTCAAATTCACCTTTATCACGATGTAATGTATATGATGTTTTTCTTTGTCATAGATGCATAATGTATCGATACTATGATACAAATAGTTCAGTATTACATTGATTTAATAACGTACTTTGATATGTTTCTTTGTTACAGATGCATGATGTGTTCATATTTTGTATGGATAGTCGGTTTTACAGTGATTTAATAATGTATTTTTGAATTCTGAATTAGCAATTTTTACCTTATATACTTAGGTAGGTAAATGGGTGGTGTAGAAAACCCACCGTGTACATTTATGATTGGAAAGTGTTACAATAATGTGAATTTATCATATTAGTGAATATGGATTGTGTGTTATGATATATTGCCTCACGTTACGTAATGATTTACGGGAATATATGAATTTCCCAAATTCTGACGTCGATAATTAGCAGTATAGCTCTATTGATCTGAAGACTTATATAATATTTGTTAGCCGTATAAATGATAACACTGATAGTAAGATCTGATTGTTCGAACATGAAGACGGACGGACAATCGCAACTCTTAAAGTAACGAGATACTTAGGGCGTTTTACCCTTTTCTTTTACAAGGAAAATAGTTTGTTTGAAGAAATAGCGAGGAAGTCGAAATTCAGAGACGGAAAAGAAGTTGGAAGACAGAGTTGTGTAATCCCGCTTACAACCAAAGGGCAAGCAAGTCAAGACGAACGCAGAAGAGAAAAAAAGAGAACCAGTCGTCGAACAAGGTCATTTTGAATCACCCAATAGTCCAATGTTAAATAAACATTCGATTCCATGATGAAATTTACTCTCAGTATTAACGGCTAACTTCATTTATTTTTATTAGTGGTTGGGATTTTTATGAATGTATCCATTATTTTAAAGCTTCAGTTTATGTATTTCTGAACTAAGTGTATTCAGAAAGAAAGAAATTGTAATTCACAGTGTCATTCTTTTCTTAATTGTATTTTTATTAAATTCATATTTTATCTTTACGGGGGTTCGTGTGTTGTCTTGTTCAAAGTACCATCTCAGATTACCATATCCATTAACCGGGCAAATTACACTGTAGAGATCATCTTCTAGATAACGATCATTAGAAGGAGGCGGTCTTCAAGTGTTGTTTTTTCCAAGTTGCGCAATACCTCTGACCAGGCCTTGTGCAATATTGTACTAATAACACCTTGATAACCGGCAGCCCCATTACAAAGGGGGTTGCTCGTCCTGGGATTTGAAATTTTCATTGCGATTGAAGTAATCTGAGCGTATTTTTGAACAAAGGCATAAATTTGTTATTATTAATAAGTAGGAATCGGGTGAATCAAACATTGTCTGCTATTTTTGTATAGTTGCATGCAAATTATAAGAATTTGAGATTTATACCTTCTGTGTGGAATTAGCATAAAGCGCTAGAGCGGTACTACCTAAATAGTCTCTTGAGACAAGAGCCAATATAGGGCCAGTACTGTATTTTAGACAGCAATTAATCACGTCTCGTTAGCAGTATCCCACTGTTACTGTAATTTCTGTCTGGTTAATTAATTGCGGCTGATTTGACCTGTCCATCTCGCTGCAGATAAGGTTATTTTAGGTCAAACTATTTTCGTAGGAAGAATCCCTGATTGTAGGTCAGTTAAGGACATAGTTCTAGAGAAAAAGGAAAGACAAAACATACGTAATGGCGACAGACAGACAGTTACTAAAGGAATTTAAATCCATTGGCAAAGACAAACTTGGGTACGACGGAGACAAACTATCTGAATTTATGGAACGTAGCTTGAAAGAACATAAGGAAGAAAAAGCTAGAGAACGAGAACAATTAGCCATGGAACGAGAGAAGGAGAAAGAAATTGAACTGGCCCGACTACAGGCGGAAGAAAAGGTAAGAGAAAGGGATCATATGCTAGCCATGGAGAGACTAAGGCTCGAAGCCGAGTTCAGGAGGGGTGAAGAATCGAACGTACGTCCGGACACCCCGAGTAGTCGTGTGTACAGTTAACCATGCCGATGTTTAATGACAAGAAGGAAATAATTGACAACTTTTTGACGCAGTTTGAAATGTTGGCCCTGGTCCACCAAATACCTAAGGACCAGTGGGCCATCATAATTTCAGCCTTTTTGCAGGGGGCGGCGAAAGATGTGTACCACAACATGACTCCAGCCGAGATAGACGATTATGACACTCTGAAGAAAGCTTTACTTCGCCACTATGAGTTGTTAGCGGAAACGTTCCGGAAACTTTTTAGGGAATCGTCAAAAAGGGCTACCGAAACACACGCGCAATTTCACAGTCGAGTGCGCATGATTTTTGACAAATGGATAAAAATGTCTGGCACCGCGTTAACGTACGAAGGTATTCGCGAAGAGATTTTAAAAGAACACGTGTTAAGTACCTACAGAAAAGATTTAATTGTGTTTTTGGCGGAGCGCGAATTCTCAACTTTGGATGAGATAAGCGTAATGGCCGAGCGCTATGAGAGCACGCATGCGCGTCCAACTACATGGAATGGTAGGGACCGACCTGGAATCGGTGAGCTTAGAAAGACCACTGAGGTGGCACCCCAGAGACGAAATGGTCAAAATGGTGGGAGGCCAGGGGCCGGAAATCCCAGCCAAGTACATTTCCGTGGGTCGGGAAAGACTCAAGGGGTAGATAGGGATACCTCGGGTAGAAGAGGTGAGCCAGTATGTTATGGCTGTAATAAACCAGGCCATGTTGTCAAGGACTGTAGAAAGTATCGTCCGACAACGGTTAATTCGGTAACTCCGAATACTGTTAAGGAAAGGAAAACAGTGGAGTCTACGAATATAGCGAGGGCTACGGTAAATGGTGAGGAAGCCACGGTGCTGTATGACACCGGCTGTAGCTACCCGGCCTTGGTAGATCGTAGATACGTCAAACCTGGAGATTATACAGGTGAGACGGTGGAAGTACATTTTGCTAACAGGACGAAGGATTCGCTTCCGGTCGTTAGCATAGACCTTGATTCGCCATATGTAAAAGGGCGAATTCAAGCAGCGTGTTTGTCGGGACTGTCTCATGACGTAATATTAGGGTGTAGGTATGTGTTGCCCCAACCTAACCCTATGACGTGTAACCCTATACATGTCGGGTCAGTGGAGACGAGGGCTATGAAGCGAAGGTCAGGGTCGAAGCCGCTAAGATCCGTGACTTCGCCCATAGACATTTTGGTACCTGGTGATTTAGAGAAGCTTCAAAAGGAAGATGTGTCTCTTGACAAGATACGTAGGTACGCGACGGACGGGTCCGTACGGAAATTGCCAGACGGCGAGGTTAAGTTCGCGACAAAACGCGGTATTTTGTATCGGTACGCCAAGAAAGGGGTCGATACGTTTAAACAAGTTGTGGTACCCGTAGGGAAGCGCGACGAAGTGCTTAGGTTAGCACACATGAGGGTCTTCTCGGAAGCCACATGGGCGTGGCGAAGACCAGAGATAGGTTGGTGAGGGAGTTTTATTGGCCAGGTGTGCATGGGAACGTGAGGAGGTTTTGTTTGTCATGTGACAAGTGTCAGCGAGTGGCACCGAAAACCTCCCATGGATTTAGTAGGTCCGATTAAGCCGGCGGCAGAAAGTGGAAATCGGTATATATTAACGGTCGTAGATTACGCTACCCGGTACCCGGAGGCAGTGGCCTTGAAAAACATTGCCTCAGTCACGGTGGCTGAGGCCTTGTTAGGGGTGTGGTCGAGAGTCAGAGTTCCAGACGAGATACTGACCGTCCAAGGGACACAGTTCGTGAGCCAGGTGATGGAAGAGGTAAATAGATTACTCTCCATTAGACACCTGACGACTACCCCGTACCACCCGCAGTGTAATGGGTTGGTAGAACGTTTCAATGGGACATTGAAACAGGCTTTAAAGAAGCTACGTGAAGGTCGACCTAGGGATTGGGATCGATACCTTCCGGCGATACTATTCGCGTATCGAGAAGTACCGCAGGAAAGTTTGGGTTTTTTACCTTTTGAATTAGTTTATGGACGGACGGTAAGGCTGTCTTGAAACAGTTATGGACGGATGAGCAAGCATCCGAAGAAGTGCGTACGACATACCAATATGTTGTCGACTTGCGTAACAAACTGGAAGAAGTTTGTAAATTGGCTCAAGAAAATCTCTGCGACGCAAGGGGACGTCAAGCCAAGTATTACAACAAAAGGGCGAAGGAACGTCACTTTGAGGTGGGTGACAAAGTGTTGTTGTTGTTGCCATTGGAGCACACCAAGCTGCAAGTCTCATGGAGGGGGCCATTTGTTGTAACAGAGAAGAAAGGTGGACAAAACTACCGTATCCGAGTAGGGGATAAGGATAAGTTGTTCCACGTAAATCTTTTGAAGCGGTACCGTGTGCGAGAACCACCTACGGAGTTCGTGGTGGCTACCGTCGTGACGGAAGAATCCGACGACAACGTAGGGCAGGCGGAAGTACTCCCTAGTTGTCCGTTGACGAGGGAGGAAACCTACGTCGACGTCACACTTGACGTTACGTTAACGTCAGACCAACGTAAAGAGGTGGAGTCGGTACTTCAAGAATATTCGAGCGTCTTAACGGAGAGACCGGGGAGGACAGAGCTGGAGGAGTTCTTTTTGAAGCTGCTGGACGAGAACCCAGTAAAGTTAAGACCATATCCGTTGCCGTACGCGAAGTTAGAAGCGGTTCGTAAGGAAGTTGAAACTATGTTAGACTTGGGTATTATCGAACCAAGCGAGTCGGCGTATAGCTCCCCTGTTGTGCTGGTCCAGAAGAAGGATGGGGCACACAGATTTTGTGTCGACTACCGAAAGTTAAACCGAATCACAAAATTCCAGGTAGAACTTTTACCTGACCCTGAGTCTATTTTCGCAGGAGTAACCCATGCTAAATATTTTTCTAAGATTGATCTGTCCAAAGGATACTGGCAAATTCCAGTCCGTAGTGAAGACAGAGCAAAACTCGCCTTTGCAACTCCAGATAGGACTTACCAGTGGGTGGTCATGCCATTCGGGGTGCAGAATGCGCCCAGTGTCTTCACCCGTATGATGCGGAAATTCCTTGAACCATTGCGGGGGATGGGAGTTTCCAACTTCATGGACGATCTTCTATTAGCTACAGCTACATGGGAAGAACACATACTTTTGCTGAAAAACGTCTTAGAACGACTACGACAAACCGGACTGACCGCACGACCATCGAAGTGCCATATAGGGTTCAGACAATTAGACTACCTAGGACATACCCTCAGCCTGGACACGTTAAAACCAGAGAGTTCAAAGGTCGAACAACTTAGGGACGCATTACGACCGACTACTAAGACTGAAGTTAGATCTTTTCTAGGTTTGGCAGGATACTATAGGAGATATGTGGCAAAGTTTAGTGCTATTGCAAGTCCATTGACTGACTTGACTCGGAAAAAAGCGCCGACCAAAGTAGTATGGACAGACGCATGTGAACGCGCATTTCAGACGCTAAAAGACAGATTGACGTCAGACGCCATAGTTAAGTTACCTGACGTGACACGGGATTTTGTTTTGAGGACAGATGCTTGTGATAGAGGTTTAGGTGCAGTGTTACTGCAAGAACACGAGGGAAGCTTATTCCCAGTTGCGTATGGAAGTAGGAAACTGTCAAATGCGGAAATTAACTATTCAGTGTCGGAGAAAGAATGTTTGGCGATTATCTTTGGAATAACTAAGTTCCAACGGTATCTGTATGGTAGGAAGTTTACTTTAGAAACAGATCATCAACCACTGGCTTATTTGGCCCAGGCGAAATTAACTAACGGTCGATTGATGAGATGGTCGCTGTTTCTACAACAGTATCAGATTCTAGTGCGGTACATCAAAGGTAGGGATAATGTGGGAGCGGATTGTTTAAGTCGGTTAGGAATGGCTGAAGTGAATAGATCACCTAAGGACATGTAACGGGAGCAGGATAGTCCACCGAAAAATTTGGGAGAGTAAAATACCGATTTTTCTCTTAGAAAGGGGGTAATGTCAAGTGCTAAATTTTTCGTCAGTGAAATCCAGTAATTAATTCGTAGGCTAGCTGACAATCAACTGTCTTTGAGTAGAGTTTGAACGGAAAGAATGTTAGTTTACCTCGGTCAGACTGTTACAATATTTAGAGTGAAAGCGGACTGAGTGTTTGACACGCTTAAAATTAGGTGATTCCGCACGCAGAGCTGTCAAAAATGATTAAGACAAATGATAAGGTGACATTTCGATCCTAAATGGCATTTTTTGCATCTTGATAGACGGTTTTCAAAAGGTCCGCAAAAATAGCATTTATTCCGATTGGTCAAATGTATAGGAAAGAGGGTTGGGTCGAAACCTAGAATTGGGAAATATATTCTCTGAGCTAATGAGTTTAAATCAGTCTTCTGTAAGGCGCTTTGCAAGAAAGCAGTGTTGAACTACTATCATTAATTCCGGAATAAAGACTCCGAAGGTATTTTACAGCAGTGCCTTCGTAACAATAAGCTCAGGAAAGTCCGCCGGAAATCAAACGGCAGAAGCACGCCAAAAAACACAAGGTATTTAACTCAAATTCACCTTTATCACGATGTAATGTATATGATGTTTTTCTTTGTCATAGATGCATAATGTATCGATACTATGATACAAATAGTTCAGTATTACATTGATTTAATAACGTACTTTGATATGTTTCTTTGTTACAGATGCATGATGTGTTCATATTTTGTATGGATAGTCGGTTTTACAGTGATTTAATAATGTATTTTTGAATTCTGAATTAGCAATTTTTACCTTATATACTTAGGTAGGTAAATGGGTGGTGTAGAAAACCCACCGTGTACATTTATGATTGGAAAGTGTTACAATAATGTGAATTTATCATATTAGTGAATATGGATTGTGTGTGACCAGGCCTTGTGCAATATTGTACTAATAACACCTTGATAACCGGCAGCACCATTACAGAAAAGAAACTGAAAAAGAGAAAGATGATGATCAGTGAAGATCACAGAAAGTAAGAGGAGTGTAAAACAAAATGATGCTTTATTGGAAGATAATCCGAAAGTGTGCACAAAACTGAATATGGAGGGACAAATGTGCTCAACCAAACATTGAAGAGGAACAACCATTGTTTTTTGCAAACTATCCTGGATTTCGCAATGCATTGTTCAGCTTTTTCATGAACAAGGAAAGTTGGAATTCTACAGAAGTATAAAAAATCTCAGGTCAACTAACAAAACATTTTTAAAAAGATGACTTCAAAATAAGTCGATGTGAACTGTACCTTCATATTCTTACTAAGTGTAGCTCGTCGTCAGAAGGTAAGCGTCATGTAACCACTGTCCCAGTAAAGTTAATTAGAGCGCAAAATGATTATCACACTAAACATATTGATGGCCTGTTTTCAACAGCTACAATAAGACATTTGCGAGAACTGTCTTCCACAGCGGCGTAGCGAGGGTGTTCGGCGCCCGGTGCAAGGTCCATATCTTTCGCCGCTCCCCGCCCCCCCCTTTGCGGTAAGTATTTGGCGCCCAGGGACCAGGTATAAATTTTACGCCCTCAGTGTCATTGAAACAATGGAAAACAGTAGTCAATACTGAATACAACATAATAATACAGTTATCATAGAAAGGCAATTTAAGGCTAATAAATTTTAACTGCAACAACCACAACAAAAATGTTACCAACAGTTAGTGACTGAATCTATATCAACCACCGCCCAATCCAAAATATCATCATACTAAATGGATTCTTCTCGCCTTCATGCCTGTAAATTTGTCAATGCCTTATTCTATCAACTGTTTCCTTCTTTACACTTTTTAAAAGTATACACTGAATCCTCCAACTCTTCTTCCGGCGCCGCCCACCCCAGACGGCGCCCGGTGCAACTTTCACACTTGCACCCCTCTAGCTACGCCACTTGTCTTCCATGCTTGGACCGTATGAAGTTTGTTTCATCAGTCAGGAAGATAAATGTCGCGTCTCATTTGGTATGGTCGCTGCCAAAATAAGCAGAGCCCACTGCTAATGCACGTTGAGTATAAAGTTAGCCTTCCTGACCACGAGTGTGTAGTCGCTTCCCGGAAAAATCTTATAACCTTGTTGTATGTCAGCATTCACATCCATCGCAACGCTTTGGAAAAAGAGAGACGCTGGTGGCTTTTCTGGCTCAACGTTTATATCTATCCGATCTGGAAACACTCCGCATGAACAGCACACAGCCATGGATTTGACTTTGAAGTGTTTCTGTGTCTGACAGAGTTCCATACCATAATCAGGACTGGTATTGACAAATTGGTCAAGCCGATTCTCGTGTTTACTATTGATGGTGGGCCGGATGGAAACCCACAGTATCAATAGGTCATTAAGGTTGCCACCCACCATTTCTTGAAACTTGATCTTGATTCTGTCTTCGTTTGCAACAAATGCTCCGGGACGACATGGTTTTAATAGAGTGGAGAGAAAGATTGCGCCACAGAGTAGGGCATAGATTTGATCAATATTACCTCATGGGAACCATGACAGCCATTTTGACAAACGAAGTGAGACAATTGACATTGAGCTAGAGAAGACAAGTTTTGATTTTTCCGGAAAAAACATTGGCCGAAAAATGGTCACAGTTGACTGTGGACATTTACCCAACCGTTGTTGAGTATATAAATCAATAATATGTGATGAGATCAAAATTGACGTGACACCCATGATCACTCAAGCCAGTACTTGCTTCAGATTGTGAAGTGTGACGGCATGTGCTGTTCGAAAGCACGAAGCTCATTCTTCAACGTGACAAAAAAACAGATTTCATCATCATCCTTTTCAAACATGTGAAGTGCTGAACGAGCAACAAATACATCCCTGCACAAATTTCCATCCTTATTTGCAACTCAGTCTCACAACGGAGGAAATTCTACCGTGGCCAGCAAACACATTTCGGACAATTCCCTCCGATCTTTGTTGCCCTACATTGCAATATGTGCTGAATGAGAGAATTAACAAAATATACCACGTTTACTTCAGCTATCTTGTCATACTGCGCAGTCACTCAGTCCTTCACAAACAAAAAGCAGTTCCATCGAAGTGCATCAAACCAATGAGTGTCGCTGCTAGAAGGCGACGCGAAATGATGGTTATACTAGGAAATGCAGTGAATGGAGAAAGTGTGGATTGGATTGACGAGAAGAAGCTTGATTTGGAGGGAATATCCCTTCCAATACACGATGCTAATCTAGAAATAAATGGATTTCTTGTTCGTTCAATGGAGAAGTATCTTAAATTGCCTTGGGATAACGATACATATAAAGAGAAGAAATTCATTTACAAATACTTCAGATTAAATTTTAAAACCTTATAATTTTTGTGGATTTGTTGAAACTTTAATGTTAGTAAGAATTGAAGTGTTCGATGTGTTTAATTTACATTTCACAGTATTTGAACCATGTCAAATTCGCTTGAAAATTCCTTCTCTTTTCTTGTCATGTGTCCATTTGTCCAAAACAAGATTGCGAGAATTAACCTTATGTTGGAATATCATTTGGTTTTTATTAAGTTGTAAAATTAAAATTGACTAATTATTTTACTGTATGCTATATATATATATATATATATATATATATATATATATATATATATATATATATATAGATATATATATATATATATATATATATTCATGTTGTTGTTTCACAATACACGTTCTTAGCATATTGTGACATTTTCGTAGTGTTAGCGAGAAAACGATATCTCACTATACACGTTGTTAGCATATTGTGACATTTTCGTAGTGTTAGCGTGAAAACGATATTTCACAATACACGTTCTTAGCATATTGTTACATTTTAGTAGTGTTAGCGAGAAAACGATATCTCACTATACACGTTGTTAGCATATTGTGACATTTTAGTAATGTTAGCGAGAAAACGATATCTCACTATACACGTTGTTAGCATATTGTGACATTTTCGTAGTGTTAGCGAGAAAACGATATCTCACTATACACGTTGTTAGCATATTGTGACATTTTCGTAGTGTTAGCGAGAAAACGATATCTCACTATACACGTTGTTAGCATATTGTGACATTTTCGTAGTGTTAGCGAGAAAACGATATCTCACTATACACGTTGTTACGATATTGTGACATTTTAGTAGTGTTAGCGAGAAAACAATATTTCACTATACACATTTTTAGGACATGTGACATTTTACGTAGTGTTGATGAGATTGATATAATCTATGTTGGAGTTTGGACTGAGACAAGGAAATCCTAGTCAAGAGGTAGCATTAATTGTCTTCCCAGGAGGCTTGCCCGAATGGGGAGACATATAATGTAATCCCAGCGACTGGGATTTCATTGTCTCGGTTCAAACCCCAACGTTGATTATTTTTCTCACCCAATATTTTATTTTATAAAAAAAAGAAGCTCTTCACTAGTTTTCACGTCCCAATGTTTACACGCGGCACATAAATACAAATATGTTAATGAGGACTGTGGTGTGACCGTTTTACACAGTTTATACGAATGAGCAAAGAAAAATAACAACATAAAACGTCGCATAGTAATGAGGTATTATCACATTTAATATATGGACGTTATATGAAATTGACAATAAAAAAAATAATATTTAGTACAAAAAACTTTTATTTCATCAGTTGCAATTTTGAATAAATTACTCCTTGTATAAAAGACCCTACAAATATGGACTCTAGCGTATAACCATAAGCTAAGCTTTCAAGTTCACAGATTCTTTGAAACTTTAATTTTCTGTCTTGGAAATAAGGCAAGTGCTGCAGTGAAATTTGCGTGTGTTGACTGACAAATTATTTCTTCTGGCTGTTAAATGCATTATTTGTCAATAAATATTGCAGGTAGCAGCAGAGAGGGTAGACAGACCGAAACTATTTCAAGCAAATCGAAAATATTTCAAACAAAGTCCTAAAGGATTTCATCAAAGAGGGTGTACAGACCGAAACTATTTCAGACAAACCGAAACTAATTAAAACAAAAAAATGAGAAATCCTTTAGGATTTTATGCTACAGACCCGGCGCCAATTGTGCTGCTGAGACGAATTGAAAATCCTTTACGATTTCACAAACAGGCTAATTTGTAAAACCTCACATCGTAAATCAATCAGATTATTGGATTGGTCGGTGAGTTTGAAATTAATTCTCGTTAATGAATCATTATGACATCTCATATAGACCGGATTAGTTGGATCCTCAATTATTAGAAATCCGGGTGGAACTGTTGGTGCAAATGAGTATAAAATATATCCTTGCTGTGCTTGATTTGATCTTTCGAGATTTATTTGGTAACTTCCTTCGATAACATCACATACTAGATTTATTGCAATCACCGGGGATATATTGACGTTTTGAGGAGTGATATGCCTACCACCACCGTCTGGGTCATTATTATGTTTGAAGATTGTTGTTTGTGGTTGTGCTATTTTCTTCCATGCGTCGTGAATCCTTTTAAAACCATCATCGATGGTATCATTGAGAGATTTTTTCATCTCTGGGACGTTATATCCTGGTAATTTAAAATTTAATAACTCTTCTTTTGTTAAATTATATGCGGATAGAAATTTTTGTTTTTTTCGATGTCAATAGATTCATCAATAGATTTTATAAAAAAAAGAATTATATTCTTTCATATCTTTTATAGAATAGTTTATTTCTTTTATTATTTCAATGATTTCATCACGTGAACCCGTTACATCCAATAGATATTTTTTGAAAACTTTGCCGTAGTATATTTATATCATATTCGAAATATTTATTTAATGTTTTAAAAACCTCATTAATATATGTATCTAATAGAACCGTGTGTTTACTTATTTTACCATCGTGTTCAAAATCAAAATTCCACTCAGAGAAACCTTTATTATAGAAGACAAAATATTTTTTCTTTATTTTTGTTATATCTCCTACAAGACTTAAAATTATATCTCTATCATCTTTAATCTCATCTGTGGTAAAATCAGATTTTTTTAGGTTCTTGTGGTGGAGTTTTTTCAGGCCATCCTAGCACGGTTCTTATAGAACTCTGATAGATATCTACGACATACCCGGGTGAGTTTATCTCAATCGTGAATGATAACGTCGGCTCGTGAACTGTTATAGCGATTTTCGATTCTTTTCCAGTAATGGATATTATTCTGCGTTGTAATTCGTTATTGATTTGTTCGATTTGGTAAGACCCAGATGGTATGGAAACAACGTTCCAGTCTGGAGTTCCGTCTTGTTTATTCTTACTCGCAAACACCAGGGAATTATTCGGTTGTTGACCTGCTAATGGTACTGATCTAATATTAGGCCAACTATGGCATACTCGTAATTTTGCTAGCGCTATCTCCTTAACGGGAATCGTAGTAGGGAAATTTACACTGAATTCAGGATTGGTTGAGGTTATTGAGATCATGCTGGTTTTCACCGGGGTTGTGTTTTCCGTTATTCGTTGAAGTAGTTCTTGCGATGTTGCCATTGTTATTATATTCGTGTTGTTTTTCTAATTTTGACATCGCGGAATCATAAACACGTACCATCGCGGAAAACTCACTATCGGATATTAATGTGTCATCGAGGGAGGATGATATCATCGAGAATAATTGGGAGTACGCGGTTGAAACAACATGGAACTTAACTATGTAGTCTTGTAGTTTACGTTGGCTACACGATTTTTTTTTTGTTATTATTGAAATTATTCCCGCGATTGTTGTCGTCGCGGATATACAAATTGGAACAGCTATCGGGGCAATCATTGTCACCGAGGAGAGTATAATACCAGCTCCGGTGATTACACCTGATACCGAGTACACGGTAACGTCAACTGCGGTAATTCTTCGTCGGTATTTTTTAAATTTTTGTTTGGTACTCCTCAGTGAGTGTTTTGAGTTTAGTTTGAAATTCTCTGACCTGATCATAGCGATACTGATGTGACGTTGCCAATGATGACATTTTATTTATTACATCGCGTCGTTTAACTAAAATATCATCCAGGGAAACATTACTAGTTTTCAATTTACCCTTACGATCTTGAAATACAACTATTTCATTCGGATCAACACTTGCGAGGTTTAACATCTCGGATATTTCATCTTCGATTACTTTTTTACATCACCAGTTGCAGATATTTCCGCGGAGGGTTTTTTTCAGGCTTGATAAAGATCTCCCCCAAATATCAATCATGTTATTTTATATAATTTCTCTCTAAAAAGCGATTACTTGTATATTTGTGTACGGTTTTATGGGGAGGTTTTCCCGATGATGAAATAGCGTTGAGGACATTCAATACTTCTAGGCCGCATATAGGTGGGTCATTCATTTTCTTTGTTGGTAGCGTGGAATACCAGATAGGAGTTTTTAAGTGGTTTATATAATGCATAAATTCTTTAGGCGGCGCTAACCCATATGAATCGAAATAAACAATTACACGCGGATAAATCGCGTCTGTAACCCAGTGAGTTCCAGGTTCGGTGCTGTTATCGAGATTAATGATACCGGTTTCAGAGTTGTTTGGTTGTTGTGGTAATTGATCTCTCATAAAAACAACTCTAAAGTTTTTTTTTATCGCTAGTTTTTAGCAGCATCGAGTAAATCAAAATTTGACATCGGCGACAATGTCTGTGACATTGTTGTTAGTAAACTGTTCCTAGTCTCAGGCCCTTTCCGCTGTACCATGAATACGGAGTTCCTGGTAGTCTTAGACCCTTTCCCTTTTTTTGTATCCTCGCCCTTTTTTGGTTCTTATGATTGAGCAATACTATGTACTGGTTTTGCACTAAGAGCTCCAGAAGCTCCTAACGCGGCGGCTTTACCAGCTGCAATTATTGCTGGAATTGCAGCGAGAAGTGGGAATACACCACCTCATTTTATTATGTTTTTGATCGCGGCTGTGGAGAGAGAGAGAGAGAGAGAGAGAGAGAGAGAGAGAGAGAGAGAGAGAGAGAGAGAGTAACCTGGACACCTTTTTTATCTTTGATAGCATCATTGAAGTGTTTCATCTGACGAGTTGTCAATGACAATTTATTTTGACTACCAGACATCTGATTATGTTTCAGTGACATCGTGGTTCCACATTTTTTAGCTGATTCCGATTGCAATTTTTTAATTTGATCAGGAGTTAACCTAACACTAACATGACTATATGACATTTTATTTAATAACAGATTGATCTAATTGTTATATTACATATTTTCCACTGGTGCATCAACTAATCTCATTCGTCCACCAACACCTTCGAGTAGCATTGATTTGTCACTGAGAATGACAGCAACTGCTCTGTAATTAACGATACCACCGGGACGAGCTACACGAGCTCTGAAGTGTACGTCAGCTACGGATTGTCTGGTTAAATCAAGATGTTCTAGCGAAACGTAGTAAATAGGATGTCGATTTTTAAAATTCAACTGTGATATTTGCAGACCAGTATCCACATTATTATCGCGTCCCTTAAATGTCAGCAACCGATGATACGCGCGTGCAATTTGGTTGGTTCCGTAATCAAGTAGTATATCCTCAGATGGTTCCTATTGGCCGTTTATTCTCAATGATACTTCATTAACACCTATTTGATCAAATATCATATGGTTGAATGTTTGGTTATTTAATCGCG
Source organism: Unio pictorum (assembly GCA_030141615.1). Taxonomy (NCBI): domain Eukaryota; kingdom Metazoa; phylum Mollusca; class Bivalvia; order Unionida; family Unionidae; genus Unio; species Unio pictorum. The sequence goes on along the minus strand of JARLTB010000064.1, from coordinate 635,017 downwards.
CTTTATTCTGTAACGCAATAAATATATGACGTGGCGCAGCAATGCCTTGTTTTGATGCCAGGTGCCATGTAAGTGTACCATCAATATTAGAATCCATGGTATCCGTTGTTGTTGTTGTTAGCCAGCTTAGCAGTGATTTTCCTCTATAGTCCATAAATGATAGTAATCTTTCTTCCTTGGTGATTGATGGAGTCATTACTGGCATCCACAATAAATGTTTTGATATAATGACTTTACCATTTGGAACACCAACACCATGCCAGATTGCATCATTATCACTACCCTTTCGCACGAGTACTACTGTATGCTTCGCTCCATAGATAACTTTTCTAACATTTCTGCAAAATCCGAAAATACGATGCAGTGGAATCGCTCATGAAAATTGTCTACGCTGTCCTTGCAACATTGATACGCGTGTTGCAAACCCTAGGTTGTAATTGGAATTAACGCTTTTTATAATATCAAAGGTAGCAGCTGGTCTTGCTTCGTGTACAAGAGAACCATCTGTTTGTGGATCAGATGCAGTAGATTGTGGTGTCAGCAATTTAGTATACTGAACGTGTTCAGAGTGATAAGTGAGATCTTTTGCGAACATCATAGATGGACCTGCCGATCTTGTATTATCCTCAGAATATCTTGCTAACCCCACTATTGTTGTGGCAACATCAACCTCACGCTCTGTAGATTCAATTTCTCTTCCATCAATCATATATCTAGCACTCTCGAATAGCGCCATGATACCATTATAGACAAAGCCAACTCGGATATTTGGGTCATCTGCATATGGTGGATCATTATGAGCAGCATAATTTGTTACGAGTTCTCCTTATACTTCAATAAATGTTTCAGCGGGTAGAAAGTATTTGCTGGTATCATGGACTTGAAGTTCGATTCTTGATCGAAGATCCGGTTGTACTGCATGATAGGAATATAATTGATAATCGCGTACAGAATCATTCTTGGGTACTTGGGCATCTAAATCAAACGCTGAGTCAGGAGCCGATTTGAACATATTATTATATATTTCTTGATCTAAATCGCGATCTCGCTCGCGATTTCAAACCACTTCAAGCTATCATATTTGCAGTAATATTTCCCTGAGTGTCATATCCATCGTTGTTCAGTGATGCTATTTTTTGATCCACTGCGTTATTTATTATTTTGTTAATACTTGCAGGCATCATTTCCGCAGATGGTAGATGGTAGTGGTCCTAGTGACTTCGTCATCATTGATGATTTCGCTAGTATTTTCTTTCGTCGCCGAACTAACGATAGTAGTTATTTTAGCCGCGGCAAATGCTTTCCCGGCAACATCACCAACAGCGCTAATACCCTTATCACGAATAAAAACATCAATAGCTTTCATTGATAACTGTTTTGCGATTGGTGCAATTTTTGGAGCCATTCTTGCAAATAATCCTGCAATGGTATTGCCGAGACCATCTCCATAGTACGCTCTTTAAACTGGCAATCGTGAGTTTACTACGTAAGTCATGGTTGGTTTATTGTGGTTGTAGTGTATGATCATCTTATTTAAATGACATTTATCTAATGTGGTGATTTAATCACTGTGGTAATCGTCCGCTAGCTCATCAATAAACTCTCGATATACGCCATAGTCGTCTGCAGATATCAGCGGCCTCATTAATTATTTCCGGTGAGTTATTTCCAGCTCGTTTCCCTCCTACGAGAATTTCTAATCGTGATATATCCCCGAGAGTATTAGTAGGACAACGAACTAGACCACTACCTGAAAACCACATTGGGGTTCCACTCTGAGAAAACCCCTCCCCACTACTATAACCTGTTGTACCTTGTGTATCCTTTTCCTGATCTTGTAAATGTCTAAAAAGTTCATCATTAGATTCATCTTGATCAGATGGCATATACAATGATTGCTTATTAACAGATTCCAATAATCTCAAACCCATATCATCATCATCAGGTGGTGGTTGTCGTTGAGGTGAGAAAGATATTTTCTTTGAAGGATGTTGTCTTTTTCTTTGCAATATTTGATTTTTTTTTTGTTTTTGTTTTTTAGTTCTTCATATTGATCATTCACTGTACCCACCGAATTGAGATATCCAGTGTATAATGCATTGCCTTGATCAATTCGACTTGTGTTAGTTTTGATTTTGTAAACCACATCAGCCCATTGTTTCATATTTTTAATATAACTGTGTTGTTCTGGTTTCAACATTTTTTTCTTCTGTTTTCATAAGTCGCAACAACAAGCGCAGGAATTTATGCTGGATCAGTCTTATCAATTGCTGCTAACCCCTCCTCATTAAATCGATTACGTAATTTATCTACTATTTTTTCAATGGTTTTTCTTGGATCAGGAGGGGAGTTTTGTAACAGCGCTGATTTTTTTCAGTTTCCTTTGCTATTTTTTCAAGTGGTACAGTAGCAGTAATACCCTCCTTAGTAGCAGTGGTTATTGGTTTGAATAATTGTTCAGTGCCCTTTGTAAAATCGTTTTGAAATTCTTGTCTCGTTTGGAGCTTATTTCGAACGGAATCACAAACCGGAATAAATTTCTTAATTGCGACTAATCTCTCGTGTGCTAATCTAGTTGTTAGGGCTTCACCTACCATTATAAATTAATATACGATCTAAATTGTAAGCGCGAATCCACAAGATAGCACACGCGTTTCACTTTATTCATAAAAATCGAGGGTGAAAAACACAGAAATTCATTTAGAGAAAATCGATTTTCATGAAATTATGTCGACGGATTAGCCAAAAACAGTACCAAATCAATGAAAAAAGCATCGACGATTCGACGATCACGATGAAAAACACCATAAAATTTGCCTTACAAGGATATAAATTTCATCAAAATCGATTTTCTCTAAATGAATTCATGGGGTTTTCATCCTCAATTTTCATGAAATTATGTCGACGGATTAGCCAAAAACACCACAAATAAAATTTGAAATCTCATTTATAATGCCATTCATATTTTCGAAATTCATTATATGATATATTATATATCTAATAACAAAATTAGGGGTCAATTTTGACCCAATTTCGTACGATATGAACTCCATTCGCTCTAAGGTGTTATTCACATCTTATTGCGCCTATATATATTGGAGCTTATTTCGAACGGAATCACAAACCGGAATAAATTTCTTATATATATATATATATATATATATATATATATATATATATATATATATATATATATATATATATATGCAAGTTATATATGATATGAATTCCATTCGCTCTAAGGTGTTATTCACATCTTATTGCGCCTAGAGATATTATGCAAGTTATATATTATATATACATGTAAGTTGTACATGATATGAATTCCATTCGCTCTAAGGTGTTATTCACATCTTATTGCGCCTAGAGATATATATGCAAGTTATATATGATATATAGATGTAAGTTATATATGATAACCCCATTTATAACCCCTCAGGTGTTATTCACATCTGAGAGGGGATCTAACTCGTCAAATAACGGGTTAAAACCCCAAGAAGGTATGCTTGGTAAATGGACGTCACATTTATATATAGATATATACAATTTACCTATTTACATATTTACAAGTATTTACGTATTTACATATTTACATATTTAGAATGATATATGATATATGGTATTTACAATGATGATATTTGAAATAGGACGGCACATACACATAATAGGCTGTTCTACCTTCAACTGAAACCACCATACCCCCAACAAAATCACCCCGGGTTGAATGCAAAAACACATTCACACCGTGTGACGGTGTGTGACATATGGTGGCTTCACGGTTGAATTTCGAATGCGTTAAAGCCCCAATTATATAAAAAAACCTTCCGATCGGTACCGTCGACAATAATGCCTGCCACGAGATTCGAACGCTGGGCCCAAGGACGATATCCCAACCGTGTATTGAATACACTAGTGTTCGCAATCTACGGGTATATAATTTTAAATATAATATAAGTGTATCACGTGAAGAGTTTAACGGATGGTGTATAAACCACACAAGAAAAAGCAATTCAGTCAAATCATGAGTCATCAAAAAATCCCATTGAGATCCGGTGACAGTTATCTGTTTCAAAAAATATAACAAGCCCACACGAGTTATCCGTATCTCTGTTATCGTTGTTTCATAAACCATACACATGCCCACACGAGTTATTCCCCTTAATGCTATATATATATATATATATATATATATATATATATATATATATATATATATATATATATATATATATATATATATATATATATGAGGTATATACAAATTGAATTCTCTTTTTAAATTTTATAGAAAAAGCCGATTGATATGTTCGTTCTGCTACTTTTCGTACCGAAGGTTCGCAATATCAAAATACCCACTAGCTTCAGTCATTGGTTTAAATATTCTTTCTTCTCCTGTATGAATATTTTTTTAATTTTATAGGTTTCGATAAAGAATTTGTTCTTAGGATTGGAATCAATATGATCATTTTCAAATCCATCTTTTGTCAATTCATGGAAACACTCGTATGCGATTCTATGACAGTAATATTTTTTCCTCCAGCACCAAACATAAGATATCCAAGACCATTATCAAATCCTAATGGTTTCTTCAGTCTGCGGTGTCTGACAATACCATCACGAGATGCTTCATAATCGATGATCACGGGATGTGTTTGAAATTCTTTGTTCGTTTATATACTATAATATTATTTGTCTAATTAATTATTTGGTTTAATTATTACTTGAGAATCTTTCAATGTAGTCTTGAGGTGTTCTTATGATTTTGTCCTGACAGAGTCAGGGATGGAGTCATTGACGGAATCTTTAATGGAGTCCTTGACTCGTTTATCATAATAGCGCTTTAGCTCTCTGTATCGCTTACCACTACAATTGAGACATAACTGCGACTTACCCCGCACACCTACCCCACATCGTTTGCAAGGTAGCGGCCCAAAACTCTCAAGACATACGCTTTGTAAATGATATCCACAGAATTCATTTCTGCATGATTTGCTACAAGCGGTTACTGATCCTATCATAAGCCATTTGAATTGATTCATTATATAATAAATTCTTTATTTAATTACTTGTTTTAATGATAATATGGATGAGTTCGAGAGATTATCGAAAATTACGCCTTTTAAAAAATGTTAAATTCAATCTCGATACAGTCTCCAATGATGTACCAAAGGGTCTAATAAGTGATAGAAGCATGATAGGTAGAATCCGTGATGCATTTAATGAATTCAAGCGCGATGGAGCATCTCACTGTTGGTCAACATTTCGAATCTATGGAAGTGTTGATGCTACCATAAACGACGAAAGAGCAGCAGTGATAATCTCACATCTTGACCAGAAAAAGTATTTTTTTAGAGTGAAATTCATTATCCGCTCAGAAACGGGAAATTGGATTATACGCAACAAACTTGAACCCATCCTGAAAAATAAGAGAACTGTCACTGTGAGTCAGGATTCCAAACCAGGAATTCTGACTGGGATTGACAAACTGTATTACGAGAGAGCTTATCCTGTAACCGCGGTTGTTTATGGAATCTATCCGATAAATGATAAACCGAGTATTGAGAAATTAAAAACCATGAAATATTCGTCGCTGAATTGTGTAGCAGAACGAATAATAGAGCATTTTACAAATGCGTTGCGTATAAACAAATTGACGGATCTAAGACGCAAAAAATAAAAGAATGTGGATTAACAGTGAAGGAGAGCGGAGCAACAATTCAAAAAGTAGATGACTAGAACGGATACTAAAATTCCCAATAACCGTAGCGACAGTAACAGGCGAGGTATTATACGACTCGAAATATAAATCGAGAGAATCTCCAATCAAAATTATTGACCATAATGCACACGAGCGGACCTCCGCAGTAGTAATATTTCCACGGTATAGAACAATAAAATATCTACCAGTGGAATTATATGAGGAGAAATTTTTTTGTTTTATTTACGAGTTAAGTAAAAATGATCCTGTGTCAGTGTGGTTACTTCAGTTTTGAAAACGAAGAGGGTAAATTCGATCAATTTTTAAGACCCAACGGCGAAATATATCGTACTGAAGCCCTCCATGACGAGATGAAAAAACTAGATAGTGTTTTTTCAACGGATTACGACGAACAATTACTGACAAACTGTTTTACAATACCGTCGGTTGCAGCTCATTTCACGAGAAAGAGAAATCTATGGAAATCAACACGCGCAGAATTTCTCTCCGATATCGTATCAAGCTGCCTGGAATATGGCCATGGCGGATTATGGAATACACAATACGACCCTGAAAACATCATTTCGGTTGATAAACAGCAGGATAAAAAAATAACAGAAAATTTTATATTGATGCTGAATTTATAATTACACTAAAAGAACAACAGAATAAACACTGCGCGAGTTGCAACTGTGTAATGCGATGGTGTTGGTCGGATAAGGATCCTAGCCAATTTACCGCAGACAGAAAAGATAGCAGCGTAGGTCATACCAGAGATAATGTGATGCTAACTTGTCTTGAGTGCAACAGACGCAGATGTGCTAGTTAAGACCACGCAGTGGTAATTGAGTATCCTCGGGTATCACTTGTAGTTGTTCACGAGTAAATCCTCGCTGAGGAACAGTTGAATCAAATCTACAGACTGGCGGTCTACCCGTGGATCGTTTTATTCTAGATATTTTATAAGCGGTGACACTCCAAATAGGATCAGAAGCTCTTTTTTTTTACCGCCTTCAAGCTCTCCTGGTTCATATAAATACCTAACAGTGACATTACCTAGTATTGGTTGTTTTGAAAAATCATTTTGTGGTTTTATGGGTATATACTTTTTTTAATCACGTTGTTAGGTTTCATATTAATTGTTCGAGTAATCTCATTATTTAACGCGGTAATTACACCCGGTAATCTCTTGACCCATTCACGAGATCGTTTATCCTGAATAAATTCCTTCGCGTAATATCCAAATAACCGCTCAGCAATTGTGCGATTAAATCGTTCAACAATTGCCTGATCGCGATGTAATGCAGTATGTCCTCGTCTGATGGTGACATTATGATGCTTCATTGTTGATAACACTACACCCTGAAATTCCATGCCAGGATCAACCTGCAATAGATTTGGCCAATGCAGAGGACCCCTACGATAAATCCTTTCAAACGCAGAAGCCACTTCAGTTGATGATTTTATTTTTAGAGGTTCTGCTTGTTTGTATCTACTATCAATATCAACTACGGTTAGCGCACACTTGTAAACACCATCATGCGGCAGAAATAATATATCAGCTTGATGAACCTCATTAGGGACGCTGACATCAAAATGCGAGAAGTTAATTTGTTTAGGTGGTGGTAGATAAGTTTGCCATATCGCCTGTTTGGATAACCAATCCGCTGCAGTGGTATTTTTCACCTTTGCGGCGCTAACGAGTTTACCTATTGCTGATTTACCCCTGCAGTATCCTCTTGGGGAATAATAAATAGATTCCATGATGTAATTAATTACCAGCACCCAGCATTAATTTACTTTTCATCGCCGATTTTATCAACCATGAAGCCAACTTTTCTTTGAAGGATTTATCAGTGATAGAATTCAACGCATGAATAAATTTCACATCTGCGATATGTCTCTGTTGCAGATTACTGCTTTTATAAGCAACATCATGAGCATGACACGCCTTGTTAATAGCGTTTATTGGATACTCACCGGGTCGGGGTTGGTTTTGATCATCGAGTCGGATATAGAATCTGGTCCCGGGTCCACAATAACTATACCCTGGAAGGTGTTTTTCTCCCGGATATTTTGCCCATGGTGTTCCTGGTAATTTTACTAACTTGGCTGCAATATCATCTCCTCGTTTTTTTTTAAATCCTTGATTTTATCAAGGGAAACAAATCTAAATTGTTTTGTACCACATTGTACACACTTACCAGCAAGTGCTGATCTGTTATTTTTAGTTGTAATCGTCGTCAATTCATTTGTGCTATTACGCTTCTTACATTTCGCACAATATAGATCCATAATTTATTTATAATAACATGAATGTAATTGATTTTTTGGCGACAAAAACACGAGAACCAGTTAAGCATCATGCAGCGCTACCGAATTCTATTCGCATGATTATAATCGGACCATCTGGAAGTGGTAAGACGTAGTTGTTACTTAATTTGATAACGAAATGGATGAAATGGGACAAGTTGTATTTAGTAGCCCCTAGTGTAGACGATCAGCGATGTTACGAGGTGTTAAATGATTTTAACGAGAAAGCAAAGTCGGAAATTGATGAGGATATTATTTAATTTATAACCGATATCGAGGAAGCACCGAGTATTGATGATATTGATGGAAATATTAGCAATTTAGTTGTATATGATGATGTCTTGCTAGACAATCAAAAGAATCCCGCTAGGATATTTTCCAGAGGTAGGCATAAAAATACCGATGTGATATATGTCACACATACGCTACGAAATATTCACCAGACTTGATGCAGTGGAGATATGGATTATAATCTCTTTAGAAATTTCTTTAGTCACGCTCAGTCAATTCCACATGGATTTGTAACGATAAATTTGCACGAACCGAGATCAAGATATCGTATCGGACTTGATCTGTAGCGTAAAATCCTAAAGGATTTCTCTTTTTTTTTGTCTGCTTGAAATGGTTTCGGTTTGAAATAGTTTCAGTTGAAATCCTTTAGAATTTTGTTTGAAATAGTTTCGGTTTGTCTGAAATAGTTTCGGTCTGTTCACCCTCTCTGCTAAAATCCTTTAGGACTTTGTTTGAAATAGTTTCGGTTTGCTTGAAATAGTTTCGGTCTGTCCATCCTCTCTGCTGCTCAGGTATACTTTTTATTCAACTGGGGCACAGTGGAGATGCTTAAAAAATTAGAATAAAGCGTGTTTGACATACCACATTTCTGGCTGTTACTAAATTTTCCGTAATTGTTATGAGAGTTGGGATACTATGAAGTGTATTGGCCTACAGTCTATGTTCATGGAACAGTGTTTTATGTCATAGTTTATTTTACACAGCATTCATTAATTGATCCTATATGTACCACAGTAATTTTTAAGGTAAGCGTCATTAAATGTAGCTAACAGTATATAATTTATTTCGCACGAAGTATTTGAAACTAGTTTGCGTTAACTACATTTAATGACGCTGACCTGAAAATGTACTTAGCTAGGTCTGCATACAGGACAAAACTGAGCATTCTATGTTTTTGTATGGTGTGTACCAAAGATGGATTGACCTTATATATTGTTGTTGTTTGATTTTAAAACAACTGCGTCAGTCACAATATAAGACAAGGGATTTAAAAAAAAATACATTTGTGCGCGTAGACACGTTGACTGAGACGACTGGTCTGAGATGACTAAACTGAGATAAGAACAGTAAGGTTAGCAAAACTGCTAGATTTCTCTGAAGCATGGGTGAGAAATGTAGAATCTATTTTGGGGTTTGGACAAGAAATCCCAGTCGAGGGGTTACATTTTGTGTCTATCCACGAGGCTTATCCGAGTAACCCTCGCGACTGGGATTTCCTTGTCGCGGTTCAAACCCCAACGTAGATTATGTTTCTCACCCAATATTTTCCTTTAAAGTAAAAATAACTCTTCACACTAGTGTTCACGTCCCAATGATTACAAGTGGCGCAAGAATACAAATATGTTAATGAGGGCTGTGGTGTAAAAGTTGAATTCGAAATACACAGTTTATACGCGTGAGCAAATAAATATAACAATATAAAACGTCGCATAGTAATGAGGTATTATCAAATTTAATATATGTTTCTTATATGAAATTGACAATAACTAATTAATATTTATTATAAGAAACTGTTTCTTTTCATCAGTTCCAATTTTAATACATTACTTAACTGTATAAAAGACACTCCAGATATGGATAACCATGTGCTAAACTTTAAATTTTTATTTTATATTTGTTGTTGTTTTTGTCTGTCTTTAGAAAAGCTATGTGAGACACAGCAGAAAACAACAATGTTTATATATATATATATATATATATATATATATATATATATATATATATATATATATATATATATATATATACATTGTTGTTTTCTGCTGTTTTCTGTTGTTTTCTTATATATATATATATATATATATATATATATATATATATATATATATATATATATATATATATATATATAAGGTAGTTCTGAGCGCGTGGAGACTTTGACTGAGACGACTGGTCTCAGATGATAAGAAAGTAAGTAAGCAAAACAGCTAGATTTCTGTGTCGCATGGGTGAGAAAACGATATCATTTTACTGTATGCACTATTAGCATATTACAACGATATACACATTAGTACATTGGGACTCTTTACCCTGTGATATCTCACTATTCGCATTATTAGCATATTGTGACATTTACGTAGAGTTAGAGAGACAATTATATCACACTGTACGCATTATTAGCATATTGTGACATTTACGTAGAGTTAGAGAGACAATTATATCACACTGTACGCAATATTAGCATATTGTGACATTTACGTAGTGTTTTAGAGACGGACATCTCACTATATACAGTATTTTCATGTATCCTCACACATATCTTAACATTGAAGTCAGTATTCCTTATTTCTGACATGGTAGTGGCCATTGAATTTTCATAAAATAATAGGATATCGTGATGTTTATTATTGATTATTGTGGCTCGCATAAGGGCAAGAAATGGCACGTACTTTCTTCGCTGAACAAATTACGTTTGGTCTTTCATAACCATACTTATTGAATCTCAGTTCATTCGAATCAATCAATCAGTCATGAAAAAGCATGTAGTATGGTTTGTTCAGTCGAGAATATATAAGCATCCAGTAAGGTTGTTCGTGTACACACACACACACACACACACACACACACACACACACACACAGAGCAGCAGCATTCATGTCTGTGGTAAAGGGGCACGCGCATTCTATACTTTTTTGTTTACTACTGTTAAACGAAGGTCGAGAAATCGACGAGGCACACAGGCAGAAAAAAGTACCACACTTCAGTCACCTTACTCAGTATTCCCTCTATCTCCAAAACGAACCCTCAATAGACTTGGGTAGGTTTGTTTGTGTAACTGTTCTTTGAATTTTGTACGTAATTCCTGGAATTGTCAAATAAAATAAATTGGAGATATCGTTCCTTTTCAAAGCTTATAACAGTTGCCTGAGTTGCTATTAATGATGTAATAAAATATCCTGCACCAATTACTGAATAAACCATGAATGACACATACGTAGCTACAATATTTTTCTTTCTTTATATGGGTTACGAATTATGTATAACAAGTTCACAACTCTCTCTGCCTCCCCCCTCTCTCTCTCTCTCTCTCTCTCTCTCTCTCTCTCTCTCTCTCTCTCTCATTATTTCATCTTGTTCTTTTCGAACATTAAGATTTATCAAATACTAAATACCATGGAAACGCATGTATAAGCGTTATTGAGTCGTCTGCTGCAACTGTTTTTGGTAGTTTTGTAACCTTGAGTTTTTGGTTTGTACACTTTCAGAGTATAAACTTCTCAAAAAGTGACTGACAATTTTGTACGATTTTGGAGTGTTCGATATGGTAAATGTGTCTTGTATTTTAAATTTCTTGAAGGAAGATTACATTTATTCTGAAGTATAACTTATATGCAATCTTACTTCAAGTATTTGTAACCAAGATGTACACCCTAATATTTTAATCGTTATATACGCCATTGACATCTCCCTTGATCGGGAACCTTCATATATTTTCACCATCTCATCATTGTGTTTTCGAACGTTTATGGCTTGTTAGTAATACAAATTTTCGATATATAAAACCCACCCCCCTACCAACCGCATATTTTTCGGTGGATACGGACCCATCATCGAACATGGCTTCCAATAATTAGCAATATAAATGTTGTTAAACAACTTCTTCTTCAAAAGCGTTCAACATAATTTGGCCAAGTTGATTAAAAAAGGTATCCTGGCTTGAATGGTATTTCAATTTTTTTTCCTCCAAATATTGCCGATGTGCCATACAATTTTGCCCCGTTACTAAAAATAGAAAAACCTTTAAACGACTTAATATATTTTGCTCAAGAGAATTTCACAAAATCTGACGGGAATCGTCATAGCATATACAGTTTTAAAACTTGTACAAATGGTGCCAATCTCCTTCCTATATTGCTTTAGTTACTAAGAACCGAAATCAATTTATATTTTTTTTTTATCATTTTCTCAAAGACCTCAGAACCAAATATGACCAATTTTGACAGCAGTTTTCTGACACTAAGACCGTAAAAAGTAAAGAAACTGTGTATCAGAATTTAAACAAACCTGTTCCTGTTACTAAACATAGAAAATCAAGTTGACGCTTCTTCACAAAAAACGCTCATTACAATCTATTAAACTTTGACGAAGAGAATACTGGGCTTTTAATTTTAAAAAAGTACATTTAATGCCAATCTGCAAGGAGTTGTGGCCGCTGTTACTAAATATAATAAGAAAAGAAACTTTGATTACGTATAATTTGCTCCTTAACGTAATTTGATTTGATTGGACAGAATTATTTTTCATGCCGATAATTATAAATAAACAACACCAAAACAACCAGAGTAACATTTGCACACTGCATAAAAACAACCGCTAAACAAAGGTTTTCCATCTCTGGTAAATAACAGTTCTTTTAATACTCGACAAATGCTAATAAGGTGGCATCTAACATAGATAAAAGGCAAAAGCTAGAGAACAAGTGGAACACTTGTGTTAATAGCTTATGTACTTAACACAACTGGAAGAAATTACACATAAAGCATCAGTGCCTGTGCAAGGCATTTTGGTGCCCGTGGCAAGATCAGATATATGGAGCCCCCCTTGCCACTCACGCCCTCCCCCACCCGCTCATCATGATTTGCCCCTTAGCACAGCGCCCTAGGCGATTGCTTAGTTCGCTTAGCGGAAGCGCCGGCCCTGTAAAGCATCAAAATCACCCAGATTTATTTTGGAGTTGCTCTTGCATTTGGCTTCGAGCTGGATGCCAGACAAGTGACCAGGTGGTATTGCTTTATAAGGCATTGGTGTGCCCATCTTTTCCTGTTTACATGTAGTATATGAACTATGCCAAGTTAATGTGTTTCATATGTGTTGATGTAAGTTTTAAAACAGTCAATAAATCCATTGTCGATGTGAGGGTTTACTATTAAAAACTAATTTTGATTCTTTGTACTGATATATGTTGCTCAGTGTAAGAAAAAAGAGTTACCTCCAAAAAGCCATTGCACGTGAATACAAACGTACAAAAATTCATTTCATCATAAAGACACACGTCCACATAATAACATTTGAAAAACATATTGGGTTGATAATTGTATATACTTTTGTATATAATTGTGTACAATGTTACATTCTTCTCATTTCAATTGATAACGCACTGGTTCAACAGTTTGGTTTGTATATATGTAGTTCAAAGTGCAGTATCTGTCTTCAATGCATATTACACGACCAAGACCACCTCAAGTATATGGCGTCGCGGCCATGGTTCAGACAACGTGATAGGTAAACCTGGGTATCTCCAGTTCTGAAACATAATTTTTTATGAAACATGTAAAGGTTTCCCTTTATTTAGGTTGGGGTGGGTGCTCCCAATATTATTTAAATTATTACAGAAGACCCACCCTGGCTCGTTTTTGTCAGAAATTGAAGTGGTGATGGAGAGATGCAAAGCTGAGAGCCCCCAGTCAGCGATGCTGACAGTTAACTTAATGAATACACAACATGTGGAATTCAAATAAACAACAATTTAATGTTATTCAATAACAGTTATCTCTCAAATTAAATTCAAATTAAAACCCTATCACTTGTCTTTCACTCGACCAAGTGACGGCCTATTTCATCATCTGACTTTGTGTGATATATTCTCCTCCTGTCCTGTATTCCTACTCATCTGTATCATCTTTCTCTTGACTGGTAATCCAATTCCCTCCAGTCCGTCTAAATTTTGCCTCGGTTCTTCCTTTTTCTTTGTCTCCCAGAGACTCGGACTAACTGCACTGGAGTAATTCCCTCTTTCTCCTACAGTTCGTCTGGTCTCTAAAACCTTCATATACTGAAGCTCCTTGTAATTCCCAGAATAACAAGTTTCCTGCCAATTTCGAATGACGTCGGAGTAGCTTATATTTCCTTATAATTACCGCAAGATATTTAAGCGACTACTGTATTTTAGTACTGAAGATAATAGATTTAAGCTTGCGATTCTAATGTTGGCCACGCCTTGCTCAATTCCGAGTGGATGCTGATTCATATAATTATCAGACACTGCCCCCCTCCCAACAGTATGTCAAGGGTGCATTTACGACCCCCACTTGATGTTCATTTGATCCCAAAACATAATTCCATTATTTACTTGTGAAACATGTGATCGCAATTATTTAACTGGCTGCCCACAGTAAGGCCATTCACGAATTTTATGACCATGTCAAATAACTGGCTTGACACCTCATTGTTCGCCGAATCGACCTTTTATACATAATGACAGCGCGAAATTATTCGCCTCAGGGTCTAACATATATATGTTGAAATATAGTTAATCCTTACAACGTGACAAAACACAAGGAAGAAGTATTTAAGATTTCATATCGCTAATATTTAGAATAAAGAAGTACTAAAGACTTCATATAGCTAAAGTTTAAAAAGAAACGAGCACTTGAGATTTCGTATCGCTCAAATTTCGAATGAAGGAGTTACTAGAAATTTCATATCGATAAAAGTTAGAATGAAAGAGTACTAGAGATTTTATAACGCTAATATTTAGAAAAAATGGAATTATAGAAAATTTCATATTGCTATAATTTTGAAGGAATGAATAACAGAGATTTCATATAGCTACAGTGTAGAAGGAGTTTATATCGCTATACTTTAGAATGGAGTACTAGAGATTTCATATTGCTGAAATTTAGAATTAAGTAGTGTGGCGTGGTTTGTGCCTTACTATGGCAGATGTGTTATGGCTGGGGTGGGGTGCTCCCAATATTTTAATTAATTTATTATAGAAGTTCCATCCAGGTTCGATTTTGTTGGAAGTGAAATTAGTGATAGAAAATAACAGGTAAATCTCTGGGTCCCCAATAGCAATGCCTAAGTTCAATTATTGAGTATACAAAAGATGAATTTCAAACGAATACCAATTTAATACAATTCAATAATCAAATTATAATAATTCCCTAATCACTCTTCTTCCTCTCGACCAAGCGACAGCCTATTGCATTATTTGATTTATAGTGTGAGATAGCTTTTCCACCTCTCCTTGTTTTCTATTCATCTGCGTATCTCCAATCCCGCCAATTCCTTCTCTCCTTCTGACTTCCCTCATAACTCCACCTCCGTGACCACTCCTTCTCCAATTTCTCCTCCTCGATTCTTTTCCAACAGCTTTCGATTCACAATCGACTTCTCCATTAGTCATTATTCCGTCTGCTTCCTAGAGACTCGGGACTAAACTATATCTGAAATATGTCCACTAAACACTTCCTGTAAAAAATACAAGGACGTTAGCATATTTCCATAGCCTAGCCATCTCGTCTCAAACTAACCAATAACCAACCATCAGATAAAGGCTATTACATGTTTTTTTAGTCACGCATTCGTTCACATCGAAATACCCAAACGTTATTGTATGGTAAACAACGTCGTAATAAAAGCACGGTATCAACTACTTATCATACAAACATCAATAGATTGCGTCACATTAGTATATATATATATATATATATATATATATATATATATATATATATATATATATATATATATATATATATATAGCCTATATTGCGCTGATAAAGATGGCGTTATACCCGACAATAACAATAATGGCCAACAACAAGAGAAAAAAGATGTATAAACAAAAATCCGTTAATTTTTATATAGGAACAATGTATTCTTTCCATCGGTCAAAAAGGAAAAGAAAAGGTGGAGAACATTTGCTGGTCTAATACCATACCTACTATGCAGACCGTGAATTGTCAACTCTAAGTTTTCTTTTATTTCATATTGGAACAATCGGAAAATATAAGCACATTAATGCTTACAAATAATTATAAAACGTTATAGAAGCTATCATACTAGTTATTACAGTTTATTCATATTGTAATTAAACAAAAAGTGTTACAGCCACGTGACCTTTGCTTGTTGTCGATTAGTGCCAGATTAAACCATGTGGAGGCTATTATGCAGTCAACATCTCCCAGCCCCTCGCAAATTATCTCCTATCAATATTCTTTTGATCCGTTATCGCGGGGACTCCAAAAAGGCATGGGGCCCATAGGCCGGTGCCTACTCTGCCTATTTGGTAATCTGGCACTGTTGCCGATTACATATCAGAACCATAACAATGACATAATCAAGATTTCAGTTGATTAAAGAGTTTAAGTCGAAGCCCAGACCTAGATCTTAAAATAGTGACATTTAGGTCAACAAATTCCCCGATGTGCTGTTGAACAAAATGGCATACTAAAGTGTGACACATTATGACACATTTCTACTCTAAGATAAGTTTGCATACAAATTTGTATCATACATGTCTCGAGATTACCCAAAAAGTTATGGTCCCAGTTTAAATTACACACCATTCCTACCTTTGTTCCCACTTCCTGTTCTTTCTGACACTGCTATAGTATGGCCTTACATGTGTGTGCCACGATTTTATTTGAGTCAATGTATGTTGGTGTATTGACTTCTGTTACCATGTGTATTTAACGACAAAGTGTGTGTGTGTGTTTGTGTGTGTGTGTGTGTGTGTGTGTGTGTGTGTGCGAAGTCTGCAGCGTGGCAGTTTAGAGTGATGTCTAACATTGGGGCGTCATGGCACAGGAATGTAGTATCATATCTCACCTAGTCATATTATCCTGACACAAAGCCGACCAGTCCCGACACTAACCTATTATTGCTGAGCACATAGCGAGGCAGCTGTTTGTACCATTTTTATTTCTTTGGTATGACTCGACCAGGGTTTCCTCCCGCATCGGAGGAGGACGCTCCAACCACTTGAGCCATATAAGTGGTCAACGACAAAAAGACCATATCTTATACGGTAGTTGATTGTGAAATTGCTAATTGAACATGGAGCGATTGGCTTGAAAGCTTCTTCTGTTCCCGTTAATGATGGAGGACATCCGAAACAGTTTCCTTTAAAATATTTTGCATATGACTGTCAGAAAAGAGTATTCACAGTTCTTCTTCTTCTTCTTCTTCTTCTTCTTCTTCTTCTTCTTCTTCTTCTTCTTCTTCTTCTTCTTCTTCTTCTTCGTTTTGTTTCAGTCCTTATCTTGATATCTATATAGCGATAAAAGTTAGCAGTTTTAGCAAATATTTGGACTAAATCCAGGCTTAATCCTTTAAACTGGTTTTTACTTCTGTGCTTGTGTTGAATTTTCATTGCTAATCCATCTTTAGACTACTGTCGCATAGTGACATCACTAATCTAAAGTCACAAACACATCAGCAATAAAGCAACCAGTATGTATTCTTCATCAAAGGTATTGTTATTTCATTTGCATCTTTTTTTCTTCAACCTTTATTCATCGCTTTCTGTTGTTTTGTTTAAATCGTCTTTTTTGGAGAAGTGTTTCTTTTAAACATAATTTTTAAAAATTATTCTCAACCATGTATTCAGTCCAGATTTTGGCAGGCCAATCTTAATTGATTCGAACCCGGTGAAGTATCTATTTCAGTCTGAAATCATCTTTCAGTTGATTTTTAAACTGTTCAAATTGTCATTCAGAAGAAATCTGCCAATCAGTGATGTTACACTACAAACTATAATATCTGTTAATAGCTTGGAATTCTAACAGCTATATATTTTGAAAGATTTTGAAAATCATTTTATTTCTTCTCATCCATTTTTTCATCTATTTTTAGCCAAGATTTTACTAGTTCTTTCTCTTTGTCTGTTTCATTCCTGTTTGTTGGCTTCATTTTGTGGTTAAATCTATGACTTTAAAATCTCCCATTCCTTTTCCTAGCCGTGTCTTGTCCCTTTTTGTTGCTTTTAAAATAATATAACCATATATAGAATAGCTCACAGTATCGAAGATTGTGAAATAACTTATCACGAGAGTTCACACGATTAATACAAAGAATACACCAGTTATTATATCGGATGCCATCCAGTCATGACCCTAGTTACTGATATCCATTTATGCTTCTTGATAATGATATCCATTCATACTCCTTGATACTGCTATCCAATACTGTTCCTTAATGATGCCATCCATTTAAGTTCCTTAACACTACCATCCATTCACGCTCCTTGATACTAAAATTCAGTATGTTTCCTTGATACTGCTATCCATTCATGCTCTGTGCTATTGTCGTCCATTTATGTTCCGTGATACTGCTATCCATTCATACTCCGTGATACTGCTATCCATTCATACTCATTGATGCTGATATTCATTCATACTCCGTGATACTGCTATCCATTCATACTCCATGATACTGCTATCCATTCATACTCATTGATGCTGATATTCATTCATAGTCATTTATACTGCTATCCATTCACACTCATTGATGCTGATATTCATTCATAGTTATTGATACTGCTATTATTCTTCAGTCATTTATTTGAATAGACTAATGTTTTATGCTTGCCACCCTTACCCCGAAATATTAAATTTATTAACGAGATGCTCTCCACTAAAATTCAGTATGTTTCCTTGATACTGCTATCCATTCATGCTCTGTGCTATTGTTGTCCATTTATGCTCCGTGATACTGCTATCCATTCATACTCCGTGATACTGCTATCCATTCATACTCCGTGATAATGCTATCCATTCATACTCGTTGATGCTGATATTCATTCATAGTCATTTATACTGCTATCCATTCATACTCATTGATACTGCTATCCATTCATACTCATTGATGCTGATATTCATTCATACTCCGTGATACTGCTATCCATTCATACTCCATGATACTGCTATCCATTCATACTCATTGATGCTGATATTCATTCATAGTCATTGATACTGCTATTAATCTTCAGTCATTTATTTGAATAGACTAATATTTTATGCTTGCCACCCTTACCCCGAAATATTAAATTTATTAACGAGATGCTCTCCATTTTTTAGGTTTGTATTTTCTATCGTTCTTTTATGTGGTGTTCTAACTATTTTCAACTTTGTATTTTCATCTTGTTTGTCATAGATAGAGATAGCTCTCACTGCTAAACACGCCCTTAATATCTTTCATATCTTCCAAATCGTAAACATCCATATCACCTAAATTTCATTGGTAAAACACGCCCTTAATATCTTTTATGTCTTCAAATTCGTAAATATCCATATCACCTAAACTTACTTGTCTGATTTTTAATTTCTGCACGGTACAATTAGGAAGTTACATATGTGTAAATATTGGTTCATTTTATATCTATCCATCTGTCTGTCTGTCTGTCTATCTATCTATCTATCTATCTATCTATCTATCTATCTATCTATCTATCTATCTATCTATCTATCTATCTATCTGTCTGTCTGTCTGTCTGTCTGTCTGTCTGTCTGTCTCTCTCTATATATAATCCATATATATATATATATATATATATATATATGTATATATGTATGTATGTATGTATGTATGTATGTATGTATGTATGTATGTATGTATGTATGTATGTATGTATGTATGTATGTATGTATGAATGAGAATGAACGTTGCTCGATTAAACTCCATCAGGTAATCACCGTATAAAAAAATATTTTCAGAATTCCGCTTAACAGTTGATTTTAATGGATGAGAGACGATGGTGTCAGTGTGGGTGGGTGGGGGTAACAAAAGTGTCGATAAATTATCCACTGATATATGAAAGTTTTTGTTCTTACTTATATCAAATGTTAGACGGTTAATTTATTTCGTTAATACTTTCCTATACAAAACGTGGCCATCGCACATTAAAGAAATGAATTTTGTATGTGGACATTATTTTGAAGATAATAATAAGATTTTGGCGAGGACTTTTTAAATTACATAGATTATGATTATAATATGAATTCTTTGTTATGCAATAAAGTGTAGTATTAAAGAAACGAAATTTTAAAATCGATAACAAACCCATCAACAAGTTAATGTTGGCAATACAAATTTGATTATTGATAATAAAAGTATAATGACAGTGTGCTCGGTTGTTACAATGACATACATGCAGGATTAGAATTGATCCTATAAATATAATCTTTTCCCGGGGCTCCATCTAATCAAAATATAAATGACTACTAAAGCCGATGATTGTGGTAGATTGATTTACTATTGATTTTTTGGTTTTTTCTTATTTTGTTGTCCATTAATATTGGAAATGAACGCATGTAACGTGAATATAATCCCTAGACTTCATCATGTAATAGTAAACATTCAACTTTTTTACGCCCCAGGATTGGTTTCCGGAGTTACCTCCCTTGCACCACAATTTTGAAGCGTAGGCGCAGATAATATACTCTCTCTCTCTCTCTCTCTCTCTCTCTCTCTCTCTCTCTCTCTCTCTCTCTCTCTCTCTCTCTCTCTGTTTGTTGTGTCTCGCCATGAATGGGTACCTTAAAATGTTAACCTTGTCTGTCCGTCTGTCTGTCCGTGAATCAGGATACATTTCGCCGTTCTGCATTAAGGCATGCTTTTCGTCTACTGCTAGCAGCAGGTTCATTCAGATATAATTGGCGAATAAATAGTGTCGTATGAAAACATTCTAGTGATTTGTTTAATCTATGTAATTTTATATGATATGGCATGCTAATACAAATTGCATTCTTTGCGTTTTCAGATTGATCCAGTCTTGCGAAAATGTTTGTTTCTTCTCTGTGATGTTTACCAGAACATTTACATTTCTGATAATTTTAAACTGAAAATGCAACTGAGGGAGAAGTGCTTTAGGGAAGAAAAATAGTACACCACCGTGTGACATCAGATTGATCGCCGTTCTTGATGAGGTGATTCGAAAAAAGACCGATAGCTTATCCCGTCTTAGTCTGCCAAAATTTGCTTTGCCTGCATGATAACGCTCAAATATCTTTCGTTTTTGTCTGCATGATAACGCTAACAAACACCTTTCGTTTATGCTTGCATCATAACACTAAAAATTACGTTTTATGTATGTTTGCATCATAACTCTAAGAAATACATTTCATTTATGTTTGCATCATAACTCTAAGAAATACATTTCATGTATGTTTGCATCATAACTCTAATAAATACATTTCATTTATGTTTGCATCATAACTCTAAGAAATACATTTCATTTATGTTTGCATCATAACTCTAAGAAATACATTTCATGTATGTTTGCATCATAACTCTAATAAATACATTTCATTTATGCTTGCATCATAACTCTAAGAAACACATTTCATTTATGCTTGCATCATAACTCTAAGAAATACATTTCATTTATGCTTGCATCATAACTCTAAGAAATACATTTCATTTATGCTTGTATCATAACTCTAAGAAATACATTTCATTTATGCTTGCATCATAACTCTAAGAAATACATTTCATTTATGTTTGCATCATAACTCTAAGAAATACATTTCATGTATGTTTGCATCATAACTCTAATAAATACATTTCATTTATGTTTGCATCATAACTCTAAGAAATACATTTCATTTATGTTTGCATCATAACTCTAAGAAATACATTTCATGTATGTTTGCATCATAACTCTAATAAATACATTTCATTTATGCTTGCATCATAACTCTAAGAAACACATTTCATTTATGCTTGCATCATAACTCTAAGAAATACATTTCATTTATGCTTGCATCATAACTCTAAGAAATACATTTCATTTATGCTTGTATCATAACTCTAAGAAATCTTTTATGTGTATCTATACTGTAGATGCTATGGTGGGTGGGATATTTATCGTCTCCTATTCGCCATTAGGCATGTCGAAAGATTATTAGCACGATCACCTAAGAACCATATTATCTATAACATTGGTATTGATAGATAAATGGCCTTGTTTGGAAAAGAAAATTTGACTGGCCTACCCAGTCAACATGAAATTGTCAAATTGGGCGAACCTAATGAGCAAATATTATTTTCTCGGAGTTGCAATTATTGGGTCAGTTGGTTTATATCATATTCTTGGGAAGCGGGGAAACTTTGCCGCATGCAAAACACAAAGCACTTTCAACATTAGTTTGCGACGGTTCTTGTTGGCTTGACTGCACCAAACCGGCTGAAGACGAGCACGTTGGCTGTATTTGTGCACTTATAAATCATTTTGTTTGGATTGCTTTACACGTTTAGCAATTTTTGTAGTGTGTGTGTGTGTGTGTGTGTGTGTGTGTGTGTGTGTGTGTGTGAAATCACAGATTTAACATCTGTTTCAACCATTTAATACCAATTGGTCATGTAATAAGAAAATGAGCGTTTGAAAATATTTTGTATTAGGTAAAATCTTATATTACATTTGATAATGAAATATTGTAACCTTTCGTTTATTCATCAATGGATGAAAGAATTAAATAGGAATTTTGAAGAAACGCAGCGATAGCATAAAGGTCCAGCCTCCTTCGTGCCGGTGAACATGGCAAGAGGCATGTACCTGGGCAGTTAATATGTGGATATATTCGGATAAACCAATGTACTTTGATGACACGATGTGTCAGCTAGCTTGGCTTTTGCTTAATGTTTTAATTTTTTTAATGCAAGTTAAGTTTGGATCAACTCCATGGTTTTAATTCTCTCAGTTATTTTTTTCTTTCTTATTCGCAATGCTAGTTTGACTATTTCAGGAAAAGAATATAATGGGCAGAATTATATTGATACTATGGACAGCTAAAATATAAAGGTTTCAAAGCATTTTATCTTTGTAAACATAGTTCAATTGTAATGAAAAAAATTATCATTTTTTCTTACATGGCTGATCACGTGCTCGATACAGTTGTTTAATCCGTACTTAGTGCTATGTACATGTTTCACTTTACGACTGATTATTATAATATTCAACTAACATTTCTGTCCGCATGAACAACATGTTGTTATTTTAGCAGTATTTTCACGTGCTTACTAACGAATAGCGGGTTTATGACATTGCCTCAAAACAGTTGTGCATCAAAATATATGTATGAGCATATAAAATGCAGTTAGATTCCTTGCAATCCTTGACAGTCATCAAATCTATCAGAGCAATGAGTCTTGTATGTATGTATGTATGTATGTATGTATGTATGTATGTATGTATGTATGTATGTATGTATGTATGCATGCATGCATGCATATCCACCACTATCAATATTAAACCAATATATATTGGTAATGTCAAGATATGCGACATGTCTGCAAATATTGGAAGAAAAAATAATTTATGAATCCAGTCGGTATGCACACTTTTACAACAGTATAAATGCCTTTGAATAGGAGAAACAAGCTGCAGTTGTAGCACATGTGGAAGATTTGCTGACATTTAGGAATTAATTTAATCTTGTGATGATCTATTGTTTTGGTTTTGCAAACAACTACTCTTTTATCAATTAGTTCGAAGATATGGGAAGTGTTTTGTAAAGTTTCAACAACTGGATCAATGTTTGTTTGGATCTTTAAATTTAATGTCTGTAGCAACCAGGGAAATTGGTATATCACTGTTATAATGAAACCACAGCCAACATGTTTGAGAATATTTATCCAAATTAAAACAGCAGAGACGATGATTCATAATGCAATGCAAACCTCACGGAAGTCATTTCATGGCTAACATAAAAGCGTTAGACCAGGTTAATTGAAGTGCGATAAACGATTGCCAGAAGTTATAATATCTTTTATTGTGTTTATTTAACATGAAGAATTTACTGTAGCACTTTAATCGTGTCATAATAATTGTTCGAGGGGATTACGTCAGATGCGAGGTTTTCCTTTATTGGAACCTTTATTCTTTTCAAAAATTTGTACAATTGTTAAAGAAACTAATGACAGCGAATGGACTTAATTTTGTACAATTCCAGATTAAGAAGCTGCAAATTAGTTCGTAGTTTTATATAAAAAAAAGGTACATGCAGTATCTATCATTCGTTCCAATTTATAATTTCCGTATTTACACTTACCAGGATTTAGGAATATGGGTTATGTAATTGAGTAAATGTATGGAATGTTAAAGCCAGAATTAATGTATACCTGAAAAGCTGAGGCAAGTTTATGGAGAAAGAAAAAGAACACATGAAAAACTTTTAGGGTAAGATAAATAATTAGTTAAAATATAGTGGGATTCTTGTAATCAACGGAAAGAAAACTTGCAAAGTGTTTTAATAAAGGACGTGATAACATCTTACTATTTTCGTCTTGAGCTTCCAAAACAGAAACATTTGAATGCCGGAAATAAATAATATAACCCATTAAATATAGCCGGGAGTTTGAACATAAGATGGATGGATATATTTTCATGCAGACCTGGAGGGAAGAATCGTAGTTTTGTTTCGCAAAAAGCAGACTCTCGTATATCCCCGTCCAGGTTAATGCTGATTGGAACGCGGTAATAATTAATGAAGTTTATACTAGAATTATATATATATATATATATATATATATATATATATATATATATATATATATATATATATATATTTCCATTAGGACCGATCCATAACTGTATCATGTACAGCATCCTGGGTACCAATGTTTTTGTTCATATACTTGAAAAGTGATTTAGTGAATTCCACTCCTTACGGCTCGTTTAAATTCAGTGATAAAATAAATTATGTGTACATGTAACCAATCATTTTAATCCCCGTTATTTTCAAAGTTTTCGTAGAATTCGAAAATTTATAGGGAAGAAACTATTAACCCAGGTAATGTTTGCAGTAAACATCATTTCGATCTTCTGGCAGCTGGACTTTAAATCGTTTGTTGTTTATGGAAAAATGTTTAAATTATTTGAGAAGAGAAATATATTTATAGTGGTGAGTGTTGCGGAGACAGGGGGATTGCAACACTTTGTTATACCATTCCTTCAAGTTCCCGATGCACCTTACTAGTACTAATGGTTCCAGAATATACCCTTCTCAGCGGTTCGTTTACACAGTAGTAGTAGTAGTAGTAGTAGTAGTAGTAGTAGTGTGATTGCTATTGTTCTTTTTGTCTTGGTGAATCATACCACTATCCTATGGGATCCTTTATAACATGCGATACTCTAACTTCATAATATATATATCTGGATTCGAGTCCCTGTCATATTTTTATATTCATATCCATGGCTTGTCGAAGTTATCTAAATAGTAGTTAGTCACGATATAACGGGTAATACCATCGATTAATTTTTGCTGCGTACACATTTTCCATGCGTGCGCATTTCAAACTGTATTTTAAGACGATTGGCTTCTTTCAGAACGGACAAATAATAGCTTGACGTTATCATCAAAATGTAGAATAAAATATAGATTTTCTCTTCAAAGTTATGAACACTCTGAAATTCTTAAAAATATAATATTGTGAAGTTGATGCTTTGATGTAAGTCATCCCTTTTGTAACGTTTAAGCGAACCTCGTCTGTTAAAGACATTAAAACGACCCACACATTTACTTTGCAAAGACTGATGTTCTTTACACAGAGGTTTATTTTTAGAAATAAATTTAAAGGAGGGGATCCAAAAATGTTGTCTTTTATATATAGGTACATGAAGGTGCTCACGAAGGAATGTTGAAATCTACAGGTAAGAACGTCTGGGTATGAATACCGTATCTCATTTCAGCACTACAAGGAAGCGGTGTGTGTGTGTGTGTGTGTGTGTGTGTGTGTGTGTGTGTGTGTGTGTGTGTGTGTGTGTGTGACACTGTGTATCATACACTTTGACATATGCAAATATGCAATTGGGCAATTATGAGAACATAAACGTTATTCCTGATAATAGATAAAACTGGAAAAAAAAATCAGTGTAAAATCCATCCAAATCAGGCTACTGTTGACTAAATTTTGCAGCCGATACTTTCATAGATCCAAAATACTCAGGATTATATATGTTCTACCATATATTACTGTATTAACTGTCTGTCTTATCATCAACGAGTTCTGTGTTATACATTGAAAGCAGCCCGTACCATACTTTGGAAAAGCGGATTTTATACGTGATACGTTACTATTATTTGTCTGAACACTTCTAGACCCATGGCTCTGTGAAACTGGCAACTCAGCATGGCACATCCCCTCTTTACCCTAAGTTTAAACTTTTTTTTTCTGTCCAAATGTATCCACGCATCTGTATTGCTGACATTTACAACAATAGAAAACATAATTTTAAGTTAAAGGACCAAAAACAAGTAGTTCTCAATTCGTTTGTCTTTCTTTATGAAAGTGACGTACTTGTTGTATAGACTCCAGCTTCCAGGTATCCATTCGTTGTATTTCCCAGCCTAAATTGGACTTCAAAACATGACCGTGTCTCCCCCGGCATTGCACATGTTGTCTGGTTTTCTCACCTGTTTTGAAAATGCTTAGCTATCATTTCATGTGTCGATATATTGTTGTCCTTACATGCATGGAACATTAGTAACACATTTGTTGCGTTCCTGTTATTATCCATTCATATGTGTAATTGTTCAGTCTGACATTTCAATTTCACAGATCAAATCTACTTCGATCTTTTATTTATTAATAATAAATGAGAATAAGGAAAACTTTGGCGGAAATAAAGTTATTTGTTTTCTTGTACTGAGCGCTTGCCAGGACAAAACAGACAAGCTGATCCCATGCACACAGCAAAGAAGATTTGTTTTATCAAAGCAGAAGTATTTCTGGTCTTTAACAGAGGAAAAATAACATAAGAATGTTTGCTTCTTGTAGTAAGGTGTCAGTATGGTGAGTTTTGAATAAGAAGTTTTAGAATATGTTGTGCTTCCCTGTTTTCTTGATATATCAGGTGCTTTTGTTATGACTATATGTTCTGGTACCCCAACGTGAGCCAGTCAACTTGACATAGCCTGTTAGCATCCTCGCCAATATATATATATATATATATATATATATATATATATATATATATATATATATATATATATATATATATATATATATATAAGCATATGGTGCTTGATAGTTTCACGACTTTTCATCAAAAACGAAATTGTTATAAATTTACTTTCCATTCACAGTACATTTCTTGTGTATGAATCTGAAGACACAAGGTTGGAGACTAACAAAGAGATATATGTTTTAACCTTTAAATCTAAGGTTGCTGGACATGCATTTCAGGCACAACGGGCGAGTCGGGATTCCAGCGTTCAATTGCTGGCTAGTCTGTACCATTTAACAAGTCGTGTGCTTCGAAGACATCTTTTTCACATTCTGGTAACAATACAAGGCTTTAACTGTTAAAATGGAATAACAGGCCTTGTATTATAAATAATTAAGATAAGAGGATTTGGCCTCTTCGTAGCTAGTTAACACGGGCTGCATTAGTCATAATTATGATAGGGTGATTTGGCCTATTCATAGCTAGTTAACACGTGTTGTATTGTTCATAATTAATATAAGAGTATTTGGCCTCTTCATAGTTAGTTAACAAGTGTTATATCATTCATAATTAAGATAGGGGGATTCGGTCTCTTCATAGCTCGTTAACACGTGTTTTATCATTCATAATTAACATAAGGGGATTTGGCCTCTTCATAGTTAGGTGGCCTATTTGCAGCTATTAAACACGTGTTGTATTAATCATAATTAAGATTGGGGGATTTGGCCTCTTTGTAGCTAGTTAACACGTGTTTTATCATTCATAATTAACATAAGGGGATTTGGCCTCTTCATAGTTAGGTGGCTAATTTGCAGCTATTAAACACGTGTTGTATTAATCATAAATAAAATTGGGGATTTGGCCTTTTTGTAGCTAGTTAACACGTGTTATTCACACTTATCATAAGAGCATTTTGCCTCTTGATAGCTAGTTAAAACGTGCTGTATTATTCATAATTAGGATAGGGGGATTTGGTCTTTTCGTAGCTAGTTAACACGTGTTGTATTATATATAATTACGATAAGGGGGATTTCGCCTTGTGATGTGCCAAATTTTCGGTCGATCTATAAATAAACCATTAGTTGTGGCCAGATAGCCATTAGTTAAATTTAAGAGACACATCGTGCAAAGGAGAGGGATTTGTATAGTAGGATGTGGCCGTTGTACTAATTAACCGTATTTGTTCGGAGCTAACTGACCGACAGCGACCTTGTAAAGTTTCATTTTCTCACGAAAATGTCAAAATTGAGAGAAAACAGAGATTCTGTTACTTAAAACTAAAGCCTGTCGTATTGATCATGACGTAAGCGACTTTTAGAGGAAATTTGTTAATTATATTTCAAATCTATTTGTAATTTGGTGAAAGTTTATTTTTAAACCGCGTGTATTCCTAATGAAAGTAAATTTCATTGTGTATGTATTTGATTAAATTGTTTATTTATCTTTACGGGGGCTCGGAGTTGTTTTGTTCAACATACCCGCTCAGGTTACCCTATACATTCTCTTACTCGAACCGGGCAATTATACCGTGGGCGAACATAGATAACGAGTATCAGAGGGAAGTGGGTTATAGCATTATTATTATATGTTGTGCAATACCCCTTGACAAAGTGGGACGTAACACTCACCCTGTGACAGGTGGGGCTTGTACAATATTGTACGAGTAACGTTTATGACCCGCGAGAATCTGACAGGCCTCTCAGTAGCTAGTTAACACATGTTCATTATTCATAATTAAGATATGGGACTTCTACATCTTCATAGCTAGTTAAGATGTGTTTTATTATTCAAAATTAAGACATGGGGATTTTACCTCTTCATAGCTAGTTAACACGTATTATATTATTCATAATTAAAATAATGGGGGAATGTGACCTCTTCTTGTTTTCCCCTTTTATTATTTCCTGCATTATTTATAGTATTATGCACCTGTTTGTTCTCATATATTTCCCATATTTTCTCAATTGCTGATCGCACTGTTGTTTGTTTAAGTTTCCTTGCTGCTTCTAGCAATATCGGATACATGTTATTCTAATAATTTTCTTGTGATTCTTTAACTTGTATCCAAATCAGTTGATGTATTATGACACCAACACGAAGTTGTTTCCTTTAGGGCGGACTCCTAAGTTTATTCTCTTAGCTTTGTAGCTTTGGTATATTTTATACTATCTCCGTTTTGATCTTAAGCACTGTGTCATTCCAAACGTACTGGACCTCCACCTGGAGATACAAAAGTTGTAATTAATTTCATGGACATGCACATTACAATTATTTATGATCTAACATAAATGACTTTAATACGGAAGCAAATTAGCGCCAGGTAATTTTTTTGTTGTTGCGATTTTATGAGATTGTACTGCGCTATTACGTGATAACATTGCGTTATTACGAGAGATAGTATAGCGTTATTACGAGATAACATTGCGTTATTACGAGATAGTATTGCATTATTACAATATAACATTGCGTTATTACGAGATAGTATTGCTTTATTACGAGATAACATTGCGTAATTACGAGATAGTATTGCGTTATTACGAGATAACATTGCGTTATTACGAGATATCATTGCGTTGTTACGAATTAGTATTGAGACTCGTTTCTGATACATAAGCTATACATCTAGACTGATTTATTGAACATGGAGGATATATTGGACATATATACTTTGCTAAGATTCTATTTTAGATTAAATGTTTAACAAAAATAAGTTAGAACTTTCAGTATATAAACTTCAGATCGTTATAAGCAGGATATTCGACTCTACAGAAAGAAAAATAAAAATAAGACAGATCTCATTCAGGTCGCCGCATTTCTTCAGAAACAGATGGAGAAGTCTGTTTGTTTGCATGGATACAAAACACTTTACAAGAACAACATCTCTTATCAAATAAAATATTTGCAAACTACAAAATTTGTTCAGTCTTGTATATCCCTCGTCTTGATTGTATTTATTATGAACTTTATTATACAAAGATGCACAACGTATCTTTATATGTAGTTACAATCCTTAAAGATGTCTTTGAGATAAATTTGAAGCATATTTATATATATAACACATACGATAATATCAAATGAATAAACAATATGTTACTAAATGGGCGGTGCTTTTCCCTATTGTCCTTGTTATGGGCCAGTGGTAATGGACCACATTTGGTAATATAGGCAATTAATGTTCTTACTGACATGCAAAATATTAACCTAGGCGAATGGACTCCTTACAAAAGGGCGATGACACATGTCGGTGCGTGTTTCATGTTGGAATGAACCCGTCAATGTCGTGCACTTTGTGATATACCGCTTCGCTTTTAACCTACACGTTTTTCATTACTACAATGTTCAGCATAGTTTTGCTTGCTATATTTATTTATCGTCTTTGATAAACCATTCTGATGACAAAAATATAGTCTTATAGTACTGGTGTGCCATGAAACCCACAACCAGTCTCTCCAGATCGCTTTGATTACAATGTTTCATTTTTATTGCTTTAAATTTCGTTGGTTCTTCTAGCAATTACGTAAAAGCGTTATATTTAACTTGTATTCGCTTGGTTTGAAAATATGGTGCAAATAATCCTCCTTCCGGTAGTCTTATACATTGTGTCCTTTCTAATGTACTGGATTCCCTCTCCCAGTACAAAAGCTGTAATTAATCTTTCAATTTCGTTAAAATGCACACTAAAAATATTTGATCCATACCATCAATTATCTATGAGCAGAAACTCTCTTTTGGAATAATTTACAATATAACCCGATGCTTTATCTTATGCTCAAAGAAAATATGAATTATTAAAAGGTATTTATACTTCTTGTATAATTTATCGGTTTTTAGTTAACGTAAAGTTTATTTCGCGGTTACATGCAGAATCATTGTCTCAATGACATTTTAAGAGAGAAACGTTTTGACATGGAGCCATTGATATGTATCTTTGAATAGAAAATGTCATAATGTTCTCATCCACTTAAATAAATTTATCATATAACCTGTTTCATTATATATTTAGAAGAGCGTTTCTCAGTTCTATCGAACAGTTTCTCTTGATCAAATAATATTATTGCTCCTTTATTTCCTTAAAGTTTAAATAATGTGTTTATCTTATGTATAACCAATGTGTTTTTCTGAATAAATCACCCCTACTCTCAACATTCATAGTTATTATTTATAACTTACAGAACTTTATATTGGGTCAATATATACATACATACATATATATATATATATATATATATATATATATATATATATATATATATATATATATATATATATATATATATATATATATATATATATATATATATATATATATATATATATATATATATATTATATTTCTATAGAACGAATTTTGTTTTACATTTGAGCTCTATTGGCCCTAAATAAGATTTCTCATTGAGCCTCATATGAGGCATCTTATCAGACAAAGCATAAAGGCAGCTTTGCCATTGTCCAACTTGGACTGTTCCCATTGCATTGCGGTGGTCGGAATACATATTTTTTTTTTTTAAAGGAATCGAGGTATTGATATATTTTTGGAATTATTAACAATATTGGTTAATACATATGTAACTAATTCGGTTTTTTAATCTTCTTTTTCCAGTTTGCATTGTTTACGGTCCTAAGTCTGTCGTCTTGGCCAATGCTTGACCTTATAGGCCATTGTTGCCTCATGCCAATACAACCAGACTTGGAGCACTAATATCGGAACTATGAACAGGCCAACATATTGTTATTTAACGCAATAATGGTAATGTTTTTTTTGGGGGGTTCATGACACATCTTAGAACTATATGGTGGATAGGACAAGGGAGTAACAAACGTTTTGATCGTTGGGAATATGTTTCCTTGCAGTAATAATCATTAGCTCTTAAAAAATATAATTACATTTTATGATCGGAAACCTGACCATATATATGACATATAGAGTCTGGCAAATTCTTCTATATTTGGATACTATCGACATGATACTTATTATCTTTATCTTACCATTCAAGTACCATTATGCACACATAACAAAATATTACATTGTAATTAAATAAATTAGTGACATTATCTCTGAAAATAATGGACTCAATCCCCCAAACAGGAGTAATAATGGCTAATTTTAGGTTATTATACAGGATTAACGGACTTGCGGACTTGACCTTTCTTTTTTCACGAAGGTATCGCTGACGATGTATTAAACATTAATGACAAAACATAATCCTTTATAAAAGAAATCAATTTAGAACTAAAAGCCTGCAAGCAGATGGAAAAAATTAAAATATGCGTTGCATGTTTAACTGAATTAATATGTGAGAATTAATCAATACTGATTCTTGATGCAGAATGTTCACTTGGGGGGGGGGGGGGAGGGATTTGGACTAGATACACCGGAAAAAATCATATTTACGCATTGCAGATAATATAGCGTGTGTAATTTGAATCAGCCCTATGGGTATTGATGTCAAAAAGTGGCAGACAACATAAAATAAGTTTAGTGCAAATAATGTGGCTTATCACGTATATCGTACTATATGAATGTAATGTACATCGTACTTTAGGGCTGTTGTACTTATTTTTAAGACAAAAGAGTAGAAAATATCAACGTATAAATGAATATATTGTGAAGTAAGAAAAGATTCAGATATGTCCTATATGCAAAGCTTTAAGGATTGCACTACACTATATCATGTCGAACAACGAGTTCAAAACTAAAATCAGGCGTATTTTGATTCTATTTCCGTAGTTTCATAGTCAAGAAACTGGGATATATATTGGGATATATTTCAAAGAAGAAAAGAACCTACAATTTCTTTTATATAAACAGAACACTTTGACGGTAAATATTTATTGCATTCTAATAAATTTAAAATATTCTAAATAGGACATTTTATAGAAATAACAATTTTTTTGAAGAAATTCATTTTTTTACCAGTCTAAAATAAGAAGTAATGGCTGAGATATATGTGTCCACCTAAACCAATAATATTTTGGGTACCATTTTACTAAAACTCTTAAGGTGTCTCCTGAAAATGAGCTTTACATCATACTGCTTAGGAAGTCATTGACAATATCAATATTGTGTTATAACGTTAGATAGCATATAAAGATGCTAAATCACGTGATAGTTTTAAATTTCAGCCAAGGAATCCTTTTCATTTTTGACCATTTTCTGAAATTGGAGGGAATTTGCACACATTCCTCAAGAGTAAGGCACTTTAAAATTGCATGAATGCACTGTAATCTCTGATGCCTGCCGAATGTTCTGTGGATTGAATAAAGCAACCAATAATACGACAGATAACCGAGAATCTGAATCGAAGGAAGAGGTTTTGAAATGTTTAAAGAGACTGGAACTGATTTCTCTCTTGCAGTTTTCATGTGTGCGAGTGTGCCAGAATTCCCCGTGAGATTTATGAATGACTTTGTAAAAACGAATTGCATGAATGAAAAATGTTATTTTTATATTGAAATCTATGAAATTGTAAAGAAAATATTTTGACTTGAACACAGTCAATAAAAGAAGGTCGTTGCATTGATTGCACACTTGTGATCCATTACTACAGCAGACAAGCCTTTTGTCTGCTTGTTTATCTTCCTGTCTGTATCGTTATTGTCAGAATCCAATTAGGCGCGACATCTGACGTTTTCATACTCTTCCATTCATGTAAAGATTTGGAATTGAAATCTTTCTTTTGGTAATTGTCTTTAATAAAGACGCGATAGCGACCAGGTTATTTAGAATTTGTTTTGCACTGTTCGTTGTCAATTTGGTACATTTATCTTAATCAGTCCATGACATACTTTCATTTTTCTCATACTTACACCGATGTGTTTGCCCATGGTCATCGATAAGGCTAATTTTTTTCTAGTAATACTGTACGGTCTCTAACTGGCAACAAAAAGTGCCCATAATCGTCAAGAAAGTTATTTCTGTCTAGTATGAATACACTATCTAGTTTGAATACACTATCTTTAAATTTTCATTCCCCATCAATTAATGTTTATTTTTTATTGTTCTGAGTCCTCTCATTTTTGTGTCACCAATACTCTATTCTATACGAATTTAAAATGTCTGGTACTTAAGAATGGTATCATAAATTATTTGTAGCCATAACGATTAATAATACGAAGAAACGATTAAGACATTTGTCTGAAAACTTACTGAGAATAAGCTGGGTTACGAGACAGAATAATATATTGGTTTTCATGATGGGAGGGCCATGTGCAGCATTGTACTCTGTTTTAATGAAGCGTGGGTATAGAGAAATATCTGTAATTGAAAGAGTTGGCAGCCTTTATATTTAGTTATGAATTGACACCGGCATGAAAGGATTAAATCCATATTGCAGTTCAAATTTAAGTTCTGATATGACATGAAGCTGTGATAGACAAGCCATCCCACCGCTAATACACACGATACGAGATAAATATCACAAACAATGGTCACGCCAAGACACCTATAATGATCATTTATAAACGAATCCTTGGCAAAACGAATTTAGCGTACAAATACTAAAATATACACACGTACATCCCTATCTCTACACTATTGGCGTGACTACGAGAGACAATATATCAACAGAACGCATTCACGTATTCTTTCCAAAATACAAGCTTTTACTCACATCATGATAAAACAGTTTCATTCGTAACCAAAGCATGAGAAAACATGGGAGGTTATTGCTCTGTAGTTTTCAAATGTCATGCAATAAGCATAGGAATGTTAATGGTATTCAGTGAGCAGCAGCTTTGTAATATCATTGATTAAACACATGGATGGCATTAGTAATTATTGATTAGTACAGGTCAGTTGTCATTCATTACGTAGAGCGATACTGTTGTAATGAATGACCCGTAGGTTGCTAATATGATTCGTCATCAAAATGATAATCTGGTAATCAATGATCCGTGGCTGTCTGATGTTATTAATCAATCATATGTTACAAACACTAAAACACATGCTATATGTTGTCCGTTTATGTGACATTAAGAATTGGCAAATCCAATTACATTAAAAAAGTTAAAATATGTGGCGTTAAAACTAAGAATACTTAATATGGCGTTGATAGATATTGATACACTATTTCCACTATGGAAATGATACACTATTTCCACTATGAAAATGATACACTATTTCGACTATGAAAGCAGTCATATGGGCAACATTCTTTTTCATACCAGGGCTCAGCAACGTGGAACGAATTGACCATTTAAATTAGACACAAAGACACAATTGTCTCTTTCAAGAGTACTCTTAAAACTCATCTTTCTCGACTGCAGGAACAAACTTAAAGACCTAAAAATGTTTCATACCTTAAATATTTTCAGCATTTTCTATTTTTTCTAATTTCATGGTGGTTTTTTTATTGTTGTAGTCATATCATTATAGATTGTTGTAAAGCGCTTTGAACTTCTAAAAATAAAGCGCTATAAAAAGTCCTTACATAATTATATATATATATATATATATATATATATATATATATATATATATATATATATATATATATATATATATATATATTCCATGAAATTCTTAAGCAGAATTCTGTTTATTGATTGGCTGTGATCGTAGGAAAAAATTCCGTACCAATTATTCAGGAACGTTTTGTTTTTACTATTAACGTCAACATTTTGGAGACCGTTTTTGGAATTGATGGCATAGATGGAAAAGTGACACTTTGTTCTGCATACGATCACGTTACCTCACAGAGTGATTGCCTCGATGGAAAAAGGACACTCATTTCTGAATACGATCAAGTTACCCCACAGGGTGATTGCTTAGATGGGAAAAGGACACTTCTGATTACGACCAAATTACCCAACAGGGCTCGTTACGAATTTTATAGCCTATCATGCGCTGAAAAATGATGATAAATCACAAACAACAACGCTAATAACAAGAAATAAAACCATGATTATTGATCAATCGTTAACGGGCGTGGTGGTACACCTGTAAATTTAATCCACCCAGTATAAAAGAATGGTTTAACAGTTTACGTACAAAAGTGAATAGTAGCACCTCTATTCACAGACGAACGCACGAAATAATGAGGACATTATCTGATATCCCAACCGATGGAACGTTATGAAACAACAATATTTGTACGACGTAAAATGGCTTAAACGATGCAGTTCCGACTCTAAGTAAACTTTGCATGTGCCTGCTGTATTTTCCAAAAGTCTCCAAATCAAATAATGCAAATGTCCGCTCAGAAATACATTACAGTAAATCTGGAATTTCTGCCTCCCGTAATCATCCTTTTACATGATCTGGAATGCTTTGTAGTTAAATCGACACATGTTAGCCGTAAACATTGATCGTTTAACCTAACCCAAGTGAGATCATGCCACATCATACGCAACTTCCACAGACATTCTGTGTCGAGAAATTATGTTCGATTCAAATGTTCCTTTTATTCAGAAGTACGGTTGCTCTTTGAATTATAATTTGCCAAAATACACATTTAAAAGTTACTGGCTATTATATTCTTGAACTATTAATTACATTTAACAAATTAAAGGTGCTACATTTGAGTCGGAAATATCGAAACTATTTCTTCTTATTTCCCTGTAAACGTTTTAAATTTAAATAAAAACTGTCATAAATAGTCTCACAAGGGTAATAATTTCATATTAAATTTATGAAACACGTTGAGTAATGTCCAGCTTTTGCTTGAAAACTGCTCGCAATAGCTGGACATTATTTGATTCAATACAAAGACACAAGAGTGGCTCGTCTTAATAGAGCTGAGGCAGACAGACAGACAGGACAGAAATTTCTAGGCTTTCTGCAGAAACGTAATTTTGAATCTTCTTGGGGGACAATATAGTACACAACTTATTTCAACTCCCGACATCCACCATTGGACAAAAAGCATACGATGACATTGACTAAATCGACCTAAAAGATAACGTTCACTAGTTAATAAATTAATGCCATTTTTGATTAATTACCAATGAATACGTTTTGGGGACTTTTGTATGATCTATAGACTTTCATGGGCATTTTATAATCAATTTCTCTTGCAATTTGTCCTGGGTCAAGCATTTAGTTTGAATAATTGTACTGGACTATGGTCACAAGTATACAGAATGTTCCTATTACCC
Organism: Unio pictorum; assembly: GCA_030141615.1. Classification (NCBI taxonomy): domain Eukaryota; kingdom Metazoa; phylum Mollusca; class Bivalvia; order Unionida; family Unionidae; genus Unio; species Unio pictorum. Next base: position 597,947 of record JARLTB010000064.1, on the reverse strand, counting down.
TATAAGTTCCACAGGTCTTCTGGCTATGTCTTTTGTCATACTGCACGGAATATTTGCCTCATGTATCATGAACTATAAATCCAACTCGAACCATACTAAAATAAAATGCACTGGTCTAATCATATCGACATGCAAGGCGTTGATACAAAATATACTCACGCTAGCAATTATAGTCAATATATGATACAGAGAACAATATTCTATAAAACATGAGATGTAAAGAGCCTAATAAAACATTTTGTCAGACATTTCGCCGTACTTTATTGATAAAACGTCAGACTCCAGTGGTATGTATGTGGATGGATCAATGGATATATCGATGGATGTATTTATGTATGTATCCTGAAGGATTAATTTCTACCAGGACATTAGTGTTGAATGTAACTACTTCCACCATGGAAAGCAAAGGTAGATAACTCCTTTATAAGGTTTTTCATAATGTGCCACCTGAGAAAATCGTATGTTAGTATATGCTAATGTTTTTCTCTGTTAACATTACCTTGTCCGAATCGTTCAGTATTTTACAATATTGCACTCACGTTCACTTCATATTGCACTCACGTATTCCAATAGGGATGTCGAATTTTGGTAAACAAATCATATGCATTCACATTCACGTAGTTGGCGCTTTACATTTTGGTTGATTAAATTGGTTTCTGAATGAACTAAAGCCGACGCTTCGTGGACTGCCAAATACCTGCTGCTTTGCCACATTCTGCCTTAACTTTCTGGATGCAATGTTTCGAATTTAGGTTAGGAATAGACGCCAGATTTCATAAAATTGTCTGTTGCCTTCAAATAACTTGTAAGTGACAAGGCATCAACTGTCTTCTTTAATAAGAATGGTAAAAATATACTTAGTTTTACATCCTGAATTTTCTCCAAATGTATTTTCTTAGTTCTGCAAATCCGACTTACACGAAGCATGTCATGGGTTCTCAAGTTTGATTGCACTTATTGAAATTGTACTTTAATTTCGACTCTATTCCATGTGCGATTACATCATTCTTACTGCACTCAAAATGAAATAAACATATTCCATAGCATCGTTTTGATAATTGCAACAGAAAGACTTCATATTTTCCCCACATTATGATTTCATGCATTCAATGCTAGAAGAGAAATACACTTGCCGATGTCAACGCACTGCTCCCTCGGTGCTAAAATCCAATATACTTCATGTATAACTGTCACATATAAATCCAGTCCATAATCACGAAATGTTGTAGAAAGGACAAAAATACCAAAATCTATTCATTTCAGATCAAATGGAAAAATATTTGCAATGCGCATTCAACATGACTCCATATTTCAAATTTAAGTATACCAAAATACCATTTTCTTTCAAAAGTTATGTCTAACTCGAGACTAAGTTCAAAGTTATCTGGGAGGAGTTCTTACGCATTCATGATGAATCTGCGCTTTTGTATTTAGTTTAGACTATAGCATAAATTCAGTTACTTTGCTTTTTGTAGTGTATTTTTATTTATATAATTAAGCCTTAGGTTAAATACGAAAAGGAGCATATAGAAGAAGGTTACTGCTTTGTATGGGAAAAAATGATCTCGTTTTGTTGGATGGATATATTGCACTCTCAAGGTCTTGCAGTATTTCCATCCGAAAGACTCGTTCATAATTTCCCATAAAAATGCAGTAATCTATAGATATATAGCAATAATGATAGTATAATTTTGAGCATAATAATATATTTCTCCGAGATATATAGTGAATGGTAAAATATTGTATCCTACGGAAAAGATTACGACGTTGGACAAAATTACAAAAGGGTAAATTCTCTAATGAAAAAGCGTTAAAACTGAAATTTAAAAGAATGTAATTATTTTCGCCGATTGATGTTTGTCATATTCCATCTTTGCCATATATTGTTGTATCTTTGCCATATATTGTTGTATCGTTGCCATATCATATCATCTTGTTTGTAACATATGGTATGATAAAAAATAACAAAACTAAGAGCTTGAATTATTTTGAATTAGACATAGGAAAGACAATGTTAGGAAGCCTTTTAATAGTAAATAGGCAAACATAACAGTTTACTAAAAAGCTTAAGTTTAAATGTAACCGTATTATTTACATGAAATTCCAGCCACAAACGTTAGATAAGAGTAAGACTAAGAAAACAAACTTCATTGGCTTTGTTGTCCTCACTTTTTGTGTGGACTGGAAAATGAAAGCGTTCTTTAACCCCAAATATTAACGGAAGATTTTATTGATAGGAGGTCGCGGTATTAGTACGACTAATTAATGTTTTGTAATGACATATATTGTTTTTCATTTATTTTCTGGAGTTGTTAACTTTACAACAAACTGCAAATCCATTTTGTTTATCCACATTAGAAGACAATATTATGAAGAAATAATGACATTTTACAAGATAGTATTAACTTTCAACGTAAATTACTTTATTCACTTAAAATTCCAAAGTCAGGTTTTACCTCAAGGAAAGAGTAAGAGAAATAAAGATTCATTTGCTAGCGATTTTGATACTCATTTCAGCTTATTTGCTGCCAGGGCAACGAACGCGTTCAACCCCATATTGCTTGGAGCGAATGCTGATTGAAAGATGGTCACATAATTATAATCGCAATGCTTGCCTTGTAGCGATGGATGTATTATTTATCAATATCAATTATTTCTAAGGTGACTGACCTTTTAAATTATAATCCTCATTGCTTTAAGATTTGATTAAAACGAAGGTTGTTTTTTTTTGATTACGTAAGCAAAGTTACTGATATCAAATTGATTACAATGTTGATAATGCTTAAGTATCGTTGTTACATATTTAAATAAATACATATAAAACAAACAATTAAACTGTTAATATCCTTGATTAAAAGACAAATTAATCTATACAAATCTGTAATGATTCGGGTGGTTTCATTAAGACGTTATTTGACAGAATACTATGTGGCCACTTTTATTAATGGGTTACCTATTTTCGATGAAAAATAAAAATAAAAAGCCAACGAATTAAGATTGAATAAAGATTGACGAATAAGGGGTAACAACATTTGATCGTTGCGCCATACCAATCTCAACAAAAGTAGTTAAATTTTGAAATAATAATGGGTTCAATTAAGAATTTTATTAGCAACAGAAATATTGCTTCGTGCAAAAACTCAAAACTTAACCCGAAACAATAAGTGTAATCACAATACAGATTAAATTTTTAAAAAATTGAAAATTAAAAGAATAAAGATTAATATAAAACAAAACTTGATAGTTACCGAGCTTAAGTGTTTAGTCACATAAAAAGTCACAGACACTATTCATATAAATCGCAAAATAGTTTAGTGAAATGACTTTTGATATAATCATTCATAATACAGACAGTTGAAATGCCACTTGACACGTTGTAAGTTATAAAAAGGAAGGAATTGAAAATCTTTGGGAATCAAATATCTCTGACGCTCTGGCCCAAGTTGCTCTGGCGCTGGGCTAAAGTGGCAAGCCAATATCGTAGACCACGAGCTAATGTTCTGTTACACTATTTTATCAACAACATCATTTACACATCTCCGTAAAAATGATGTCAGTGTATCGCGTAGGCGCATGTATTCAACTTAAATTTTAATATTCATTATTGGTCTAAAAAGTTATACTAAATAAAGATTTCAATCCTGATTGTTTGTTGGTATAAAATGTTGTACTAAACTAAGATTTCAATCCTGATAGTTGAAAGCTCTGTATCTTCAATGGGATGAAAAACGTCCGGACATTCACTATTGACAGACGTGTAGTTTTCCAATGGTATCCTGAGATACATTGGGCCCGGAAAAGAAGACGTCGGGCCAATAACAGGGTAGCACGATTTGTTTGAAAATGCCTGCTGTCATTGTGATATCACAGAGCGCAACATTCAATTCGGTTTGTACTGGATAACACTCTGACGTTTACCTCAATGCAAATATTTCCATTGATTTTGCTGTATGCATATTCTGCATTGTCCACGTTCCTCAAAGCGAAAACTCCTTCGGAATATATTGCTGCCGAAGGATTGTTTTGGGACCAGGAAAAATAAATATTTAGTAGATGGACTTTGCGCACCAAAACACGTGTACGTTCACTGCATCTCACTTTTTATCTATTATCAAAGATTGAAATCTGTGTAAAAAATAACTCAAAGTGGTTGGAGTTTATAACGTCATTTATGGATATTGTCATGCCTACAGCGTGCTACCTTGTTAAAACATCCGATTAACGTTCATCGCTGCCAATGCAGAATTTCTAATTTGTCCATCCTTCATTTTGGACTAAATCTGCTTCCGCAGCGTTAAAGCTACTGTAGAGAAAATATGACAACAAATGCGATCTAAATTGAGACTTATTCATTTATCAGAGTAAACATAATAAAATACAGACACAAACATAAGCCAAGATGGCCAAGTTGGAGAAAACGATAGCAGTGTCTTGTCCGCAAGCTGGATTCAGTGAATAAATTAAGGTCACATCTGACGTCAATCTTGCCTCAGCATAATTGACGATGAACATATTTTGATAGCAGGACGACAATCAAGGTCACCAATACTGCAGAGCGATTAAAAAAAATGTTAGAAATATTCATGGTTAGAGTAGCTACGAAATACACCCTTTATGGTCTCTTAAGTTCAGACGTTTGCTCACATCCAAGTCTTACTGATGCGACAAGAGACCAAACATCTTAGCCGGTCATGTTGAATGTACTTTTGCTTCTGAATTGAGGTGTTTTCGATCGATCGATCGAGACTTTTCATAACGTGCTATGACTTTATGGTCTTGAACTAAGTATCAGAAAGGAGAGAACATCAAACAGTTGTGTAGAATTCAACAAATAATTAATTTCTACTTATTTCCCTAGAATACAAACTAGAAATGTAGAAATAACTTACAGTATTGTCAATAAAATTTTAAATAGTCCTATATTTTTTATCAAAAGTCAAAATGTTTGAAGTTTCTACTGAATTTCAGTGGTATTCCAAATAGGGTCCAATATTGAATGTGTTAGTTCTCGTCTGTTACCCACAAGTCAATGGTTTGATTAGCTAGGAATGCAACTTTAACATTTCTCTGCAATTTATGTTACCGTGTCAGCATTCAAATAGATTGTTTGCGGTTTTATGGTTAAAAAGTTGACATTCAGGGTCTGGATAATTTGGTAAAATCTTGTCAGTAGTTTTAATATATACTCCGAGAAACGTTGTTCAATTTGTTTTATATATAAATAACTTTTACATTACCTATCATATTAACATTGCTTTCAATATAACTGTCACCTGTGAGGTTTGCATCACGAAATCGTTTTCCAAACGTTAGTTTTTATGCTGAGAGGTTTTATTGCATAAAATCTGCATCGCTTCGTACTCAGCATAAAGAGGTTAGTGTTACGACTGGACGGCCTGGCATCAGTGTGACTGGGTGGGACATCATGCTACATGTCTGCGGCATGATGTCCCAGTGTCAGACATCATTATAAACTGCCTCCCTGCAGACATCGTATTGATATGACTGAAAAATTGTTAAAAACTAAGTTAAAATAGTAATCACACACACATTAATAGTTTTCTTTCAACTTTTCTTTCGTACTTGTTCTACGCATAGTGCTAGCGTACCAACATTTGTTCCTTAACCAAACAGTTACTGTTCGAAGTGATATACAATCTTTAGCAAAGATAACGTAGGAAGTGGTAAATGTCGCCGCGGCATCATTAACATAATTAGAATAAAAAACATACATGTCCATTCTATACCAGTTTATAAGGAGTGTTACAATTTGTTCGAATCCTCTTTATTATTGAGCCAGACGTTTCTCTTAAACCAGCTGGAAGATTTATAATGCAGCTGTCTAATTAAAAGGGGGTCTTTACTTACATTTGGATCAACGGATTTAACCCATACATACCAATCTGTTACTCATTTCTCTGTTTAAATAAACTATAATTATAATATTACATCACCCATAGTGACGACTATTAAAAAATCCCATAAATGTGGTGATATATATAGTGATATAATAATAAATAAAATTTTGTTACATTCCAATCGCTTCTTACTAGATAGACTTTTACCTCTTTCTAAGAAAAGGCCCATTCTTATCTTATTTGAAATAATAGAGCAATTTAACGTAAACGAAAGGACGGACTTGACCTGCTACTCTAACGTTTGACATACTGTATTATATATATATATATATATATATATATATATATATATATATATATATATATATATATATATATATATATATATATATATATATATAACGCAGCCTGACACAGTCTAGAGTAGAGGAAGAGCTGCTGAGTACTGAACGAAGGATAGATAAATACATAGGTAATGAAGCAAATCTGGCAAGAATGTACATTTGTGATGAGGATTCACTTCAGCTGTCTACAGTGAAAACTCAAAGTAGTTGAGTAAACCTGCTTTAAAACAATCAAGGAAAAAAGAAATAGAACCATGGCATTGAGAATATTATAAAGTTAACAATAATTATAAATCAAACCGTTTTATGACATTATAACTGGCAAGATAATGTAGTGCTGCAACTTGGTGTGGAATTGGAATATTTGAGATTTAACGTTATATCTCGAAGCAGGAGTGAATTTTCGTTGTTTTAAATTGCTTATACAATTATGGTGCTGTTCGGTCAAGCCATCATTGACGAAAACCTTACTAGGTTTTCCAGTGAGCTTTCGTGCGTCTGGCAAGGATCAGGAATCAAAAGGAACTTTAAAGTCGAGTCTGACTGGGGCTTTTCGTCCGTTGATTGTACAATACAACCGTGGCTTATTAATGTCCTCTGAGTGGCTGTAAGCTTACTACTAATTGTCTTGTGAAACATTTAACGCACAAGATTATCTGCGTTGATTCTTCCATTTCAGAATAAATCTGTTCTGGAATATTATCATTAAAAATAATATGCCTTCTACACGATTTGTTTAGATCATTACATTTCTGCTGCATTACGTTTATATATTTTTGATGATGTGAGATCACGTTGGTGTCGCTACGGTAGATGGTCAAGAAATGAAGTCAAATATTCTCTAACTTAAAAGACATGGAATCATTCCACGAAATGGGTCAAAGATTCTTTAACTGATTTTCTATATTTGGCTTTAGGGCATATCTAAAAGGTGACAATATGTGTCAGGAACACTTTGGATGATATTATATGTTTGACTTTAGGGCGTAACTAAAAGCTGGTAAGAATTTTAGTTATTATTGAACATGGTAAATGTCATGCATAACAGGTCACGTATAACAATTTGATGTAGTGTTACTCGCTGCTTTGCAAATTTAATTTTTTTTGATTGACAATTGTATATACCTTCTGAATCATTCCTCCCCATTTTGATCTTATCCATCCATCCATTAATCCATCCATCCATCCGTCCGTCCGTCCGTCCGTCTATCCATCCATCCATCCATCCATCTATCCATCCATCCATCCATCCATCCATCCATCCATCCATCCATCCATCCATCCATCCATCCATCTATCTATCTATCTATCTATCTACTTACCCTTGCTTAGCAATCCTTCGCTTTTCTTATCTTTTGTGTTGGGAATGCAAAGTTCATACGGCTTATTTACGGTCGTTATCTTTTTGTTTGCATTAAATGATATGTTGCATTTTTAAATTTAGAAATGCATTTTAAGCAATATTCTTTGAACGAAGAAAAAGTTCATGACATATATATATATATATATATATATATATATATATATATATATATATATATATATATATATATATATATATATATATCAGCGTGGTGGTAATGACAACGAAAATGGAAATGTATAAATAATGAATTGAAGAATTAATATTTTTATGATGAAAAACTAAATCAAAACGATTACAAGATGATCTTGAAGATCTTTATAATTTGGATTAGTGAAGAAAAGGTAAATAAATGTAAGAATTTAAGTCTCACAATAAGTAAGACATTTTAATATCAATTCTGCCATCATCTGCCATTTAACATATTTCTGTAACATGTTTTAAGAACAAAAAGGAGTCTGATAGGGATCCTGACGAGTAATACAATTCTAATCAATCGAGACGTCTTTAGGAGTTGTAGCTTTCATTAAAGATATTTGTTAAAAATATTTTTCCTTCTTCACTTCATATTTTCATTTTAAAATATATGTTCTTTGTCTGTGAGCAGTGTATTTTCTCAAAGATGCTTATTCTAATTGTAATTTAATCCACACAGATAGTTTTGTTACTGAATCCAATGTTTCTTTAAAAACAAATCTCCATGATACAATCCTGTCAATTGTGCAAAGGTCTTAATGGAGTAGTGGTATCTACTATGTAATGCAGCAATAACCCGTTGTAGTGGGACTTCTTTGTTCCCTAGATAGGCGAATGATGCGTTACATTTATTTAGTACCTGTCATACATTATAATACTTATAACAGTAGGTATAAATATTCTACACATTATATATGATGATATGTCTTAAAAAATCAAGGTTCAGAAAGAATTTCAAACTGATTGTGCTGATATACCAATAGCCTTGAATAGTTTGATGTATCAGCAGCCCTAATGAATTACAATGATATATTCCAGAATGTCGTTAACGTACTTCACAATTATCTTAAAATAGTGTTATAGTGCACAAAGATAATTAACACTTTGTCATTCCAACGAAACTTTTAATAACTAAATGATTCTCTTGAAATTAAGTCTGAAAAGCACTAAAAGTGAATCAATGCCTGATACTATGGATCAATGGATATATCGATGGATGTATTTATGTATGTATCCTGAAGGATTAATTTCTACCAGGACATTAGTGTTGAATGTAACTACTTCCACCATGGAAAGCAAAGGTAGATAACTCCTTTATAAGGTTTTTCATAATGTGCCACCTGAGAAAATCGTATGTTAGTATATGCTAATGTTTTTCTCTGTTAACATTACCTTGTCCGAATCGTTCAGTATCTTACAATATTGCACTCACGTTCACTTCATATTGCACTCACGTATTCCAATAGGGATGTCTAATTTTTGTAAACAAATCATATGCATTCACATTCACGTAGTTGGCGCTTTACATTTTGGTTGATTAAATTGGTTTCTGAATGAACTAAAGCCGACGCTTCGTGGACTGCCAAATACCTGCTGCTTTACCACATTCTGCCTTAACTTTCTGGATGCAATGTTTCGAATTTAGGTTAGGAATAGACGCCAGATTTCATAAAATTGTCTGTTGCCTTCAAATAACTTGTAAGTGACAAGGCATCAACTGTCTTCTTTAATAAGAATGGTAAAAATATAATTAGTTTTACATCCTGAATTTTCTCCAAATGTATTTTCTTAGTTCTGCAAATCCGACTTACACGAAGCATGTCATGGGTTCTCAAGTTTGATTGCACTTATTGAAATTGTACTTTAATTTCGACTCTATTCCATGTGCGATTACATCATTCTTACTGCACTCAAAATGAAATAAACATATTCCATAGCATCGTTTTGATAATTGCAACAGAAAGACTTCATATTTTCCCCACATTATGATTTCATGCATTCAATGCTAGAAGAGAAATACACTTGCCGATGTCAACGCACTGCTCCCTCGGTGCTAAAATCCAATATACTTCATGTATAACTGTCACATATAAATCCAGTCCATAATCACGAAATGTTGTAGAAAGGACAAAAATACCAAAATCTATTCATTTCAGATCAAATGGAAAAATATTTGCAATGCGCATTCAACATGACTCCATATTTCAAATTTAAGTATACCAAAATACCATTTTCTTTCAAAAGTTATGTCTAACTCGAGACTAAGTTCAAAGTTATCTGGGAGGAGTTCTTACGCATTCATGATGAATCTGCGCTTTTGTATTTAGTTTAGACTATAGCATAAATTCAGTTACTTTGCTTTTTGTAGTGTATTTTTATTTATATAATTAAGCCTTAGGTTAAATACGAAAAGGAGCATATAGGAGAAGGTTACTGCTTTGTATGGGAAAAAATGAACTGGTTTTGTTGGATGGATATATTGCACTCTCAAGGTCTTGCAGTATTTCCATCCGAAAGACTCGTTCATAATTTCCCATAAAAATGCAGTAATCTATAGATATATAGCAATAATGATAGCATAATTTTGAGCATAATAATATATTTCTCCGAGATATATAGTGAATGGTAAAATATTGTATCCTACGGAAAAGATTACGACGTTGGACAAAATTACAAAAGGGTAAATTCTCTAATGAAAAAGCGTTAAAACTGAAATTTAAAAGAATGTAATTATTTTCGCCGATTGATGTTTGTCATATTCCATCTTTGCCATATATTGTTGTATCTTTGCCATATATTGTTGTATCGTTGCCATATCATATCATCTTGTTTGTAACATATGGTATGATAAAAAATAACAAAACTAAGAGCTTGAATTATTTTGAATTAGACATAGGAAAGACAATGTTAGGAAGCCTTTTAATAGTAAATAGGCAAACATAACAGTTTACTAAAAAGCTTAAGTTTAAATGTAATCGTATTATTTACATGAAATTCCAGCCACAAACGTTAGATAAGAGTAAGACTAAGAAAACAAACTTCATTGGCTTTGTTGTCCTCACTTTTTGTTTGGACTGGAAAATGAAAGCGTTCTTTAACCCCAAATAACGGAAGATTTTATTGATAGGAGGTCGCGGTATTAGTACGACTAATTAATGTTTTGTAATGACATATATTGTTTTTCATTTATTTTCTGGAGTTGTTAACTTTACAACAAACTGCAAATCCATTTTGTTTATCCACATTAGAAGACAATATTATGAAGAAATAATGACATTTTACAAGATAGTATTAACTTTCAACGTAAATTACTTTATTCACTTAAAATTCCAAAGTCAGGTTTTACCTCAAGGAAAGAGTAAGAGAAAAAAAGACTCATTTGCTAGCGATTTTGATACTCATTTCAGCTTATTTGCTGCCAGGGCAACGAACGCGTTCAACCCCATATTGCTTGGAGCGAATGCTGATTGAAAGATGGTCACATAATTATAATCGCAATGCTTGCCTTGTAGCGATGGATGTATTATTTATCAATATCAATTATTTCTAAGGTGACTGACCTTTTAAATTATAATCCTCATTGCTTTAAGATTTGATTAAAACGAAGGTTGTTTTTTTTTGATTACGTAAGCAAAGTTACTGATATCAAATAGATTACAATATTGATAATGCTTAAGCATCGTTGTTACATATTTAAATAAATACATATAAAACAAACAATTAAACTGTTAATATCCTTGATTAAAAGACAAATTAATCTATACAAATCTGTAATGATTCGGGTGGTTTCATTAAGACGTTATTTGACAGAATACTATGTGGCCACTTTTATTAATGGGTTACCTATTTTCGATGAAAAATAAAAATAAAAAGCCAACGAATTAAGATTAAATAAAGATTGACGAATAAGGGGTAACAACATTTGATCGTTGCGCCATACCAATCTCAACAAAAAGTAGTTAAATTTTGAAATAATAATGGGTTCAATTAAGAATTTTATTAGCAACAGAAATATTGCTTCGTGCAAAAACTCAAAACTTAACCCGTAACAATAAGTGTAATCACAATACAGATTAAATTTTAAAAAAATTGAAAATTAAAAGAATAAAGATTAAAATAAAACAAAACTTGATAGCTACCGAGCTTAAGTGTTTAGTCACATAAAAAGTCACGGACACTATTCATATAAATCGCAAAATAGTTTAGTGAAATGACTTTTGATATAATCATTCATAATACAGACAGTTGAAATGCCACTTGACACGTTGTAAGTTATAAAAAGGAAGGAATTGAAAATCTTTGGGAATCAAATATCTCTGACGCTCTGGCCCAAGTTGCTCTGGCGCTGGGCTAAAGTGGCAAGCCAATATCGTAGACCACGAGCTAATGTTCTGTTACACTATTTTATCAACAACATCATTTACACATCTCCGTAAAAATGATGTCAGTGTATCGCGTAGGCGCATGTATTCAACTTAAATTTTAATATTCATTATTGGTCTAAAAAGTTATACTAAATAAAGATTTCAATCCTGATTGTTTGTTGGTATAAAATGTTGTACTAAACTAAGATTTCAATCCTGATAGTTGAAAGCTCTGTATCTTCAATGGGATGAAAAACGTCCGGACATTCACTATTGACAGACGTGTAGTTTTCCGCTGGTATCCTGAGATACATTGGGCCCGGAAAAGAAGACGTCGGGCCAATAACAGGGTAGCACGATTTGTTTGAAAATGCCTGCTGTCATTGTGATATCACAGAGCGCAACATTCAATTCGGTTTGTACTGGATAACACTCTGACGTTTACCTCAATGCAAATATTTCCACTGATTTTGCTGTATGCATATTCTGCATTGTCTACGTTCCTCAAAGCGAAAACTCCTTCGGAATATATTGCTGCCGAAGGATTGTTTTGGGACCAGGAAAAATAAATATTTAGTAGATGGACTTTGCGCACCAAAACACGTGTACGTTCACTGCATCTCACTTTTTATCTATTATCAAAGATTGAAATCTGTGTAAAAAATAACTCAAAGTGGTTGGAAGTTATAACGTCATTTATGGATATTGTCATGCCTACAGCGTGCTACCTTGTTAAAACATCCGATTAACGCTCATCGCTGCCAATGCAGAATTTCTAATTTGTCCATCCTTCATTTTGGACTAAATCTGCTTCCGCAGCGTTAAAGCTACTGTAGAGAAAATATGACAACAAATGCGATCTAAATTGAGACTTATTCATTTATCAGAGTAAACATAATAAAATACAGACACAAACATAAGCCAAGATGGCCAAGTTGGAGAAAACGACAGCAGTGTCTTGTCCGCAAGCTGGATTCAGTGAATAAATTAAGGTCACATCTGACGTCAATCTTGCCTCAGCATAATTGACGATGAACATATTTTGATAGCAGGACGACAATCAAGGTCACCAATACTGCAGAGCGATTAAAAAAAATGTTAGAAATATTCATGGTTAGAGTAGCTACGAAATACACCCTTTATGGTCTCTTAAGTTCAGACTTTTGCTCACATCCAAGTCTTACTGATGCGACAAGAGACCAAACATCTTAGCCGGTCATGTTGAATGTACTTTTGCTTCTGAATTGAGGTGTTTTCGATCGATCGATCGAGACTTTTCATAACGTGCTATGACTTTATGGTCTTGAACTAAGTATCAGAAAGGAGAGAACATCAAACAGTTGTGTAGAATTCAACAAATAATTAATTTCTACTTATTTCCCTAGAATACAAACTAGAAATGTAGAAATAACTTACAGTATTGTCAATAAAATTTTAAATAGTCCTATATTTTTTATCAAAAGTCAAAATGTTTGAAGTTTCTACTGAATTTCAGTGGTATTCCAAATAGGGTCCAATATTGAATGTGTTAGTTCTCGTCTGTTACCCACAAGTCAATGGTTTGATTAGCTAGGAATGCAACTTTAACATTTCTCTGCAATTTATGTTACCGTGTCAGCATTCAAATAGATTGTTTGCGGTTTTATGGTTAAAAAGTTGACATTCAGGGTCTGGATAATTTGGTAAAATCTTGTCAGTAGTTTTAATATATACTCCGAGAAACGTTGTTCAATTTGTTTTATATATAAATAACTTTTACATTACCTATCATATTAACATTGCTTTCAATATAACTGTCACCTGTGAGGTTTGCATCACGAAATCGTTTTCCAAACGTTAGTTTTTATGCTGAGAGGTTTTATTGCATAAAATCTGCATCGCTTCGTACTCAGCATTAAGAGGTTAGTGTTACGACTGGACGGCCTGGCATCAGTGTGACTGGGTGGGACATCATGCTACATGTCTGCGGCATGATGTCCCAGTGTCAGACATCATTATAAACTGCCTCCCTGCAGACATCGTATTGATATGACTGAAAAATTGTTAAAAACTAAGTTAAAATAGTAATCACACACACATTAATAGTTTTCTTTCAACTTTTCTTTCGTACTTGTTCTACGCATAGTGCTAGCGTACCAACATTTGTTCCTTAACCAAACAGTTACTGTTCGAAGTGATATACAATCTTTAGCAAAGATAACGTAGGAAGTGGTAAATGTCGCCGCGGCATCATTAACATAATTAGAATAAAAAACATACATGTCCATTCTATGCCAGTTTATAAGGAGTGTTACAATTTGTTCGAATCCTCTTTATTATTGAGCCAGACGTTTCTCTTAAACCAGCTGGAAGATTTATAATGCAGCTGTCTAATTAAAAGGGGGTCTTTATTTACATTTGGATCAACGGATTTAACCCATACATACCAATCTGTTACTCATTTCTCTGTTTAAATAAACTATAATTATAATATTACATCACCCATAGTGACGACTATTAAAGAATCCCATAAATGTGGTGATATATATAGTGATATAATAATAAATAAAATTTCGTTACATTCCAATCGCTTCTTACTAGATAGACTTTTACCTCTTTCTAAGAAAAGGCCCATTCTTATCTTATTTGAAATAATAGAGCAATTTAACGTAAACGAAAGGACGGACTTGACCTGCTACTCTAACGTTTGACATACTGTATTATATATATATATATATATATATATATATATATATATATATATATATATATATATATATATATATATATATATATATATATATATTTATATATATATATATATATATATATATATAACGCAGCCTGACACAGTCTAGAGTAGAGGAAGAGCTGCTGAGTACTGAACGAAGGATAGATAAATACATAGGTAATGAAGCAAATCTGGCAAGAATGTACATTTGTGATGAGGATTCACTTCAGCTGTCTACAGTGAAAACTCAAAGTAGTTGAGTAAACCTGCTTTAAAACAATCAAGGAAAAAAGAAATAAAACCATGGCATTGAGAATATTATAAAGTTAACAATAATTATAAATCAAACCGTTTTATGACATTATAACTGGCAAGATAATGTAGTGCTGCAACTTGGTGTGGAATTGGAATATTTGAGATTTAACGTTATATCTCGAAGCAGGAGTGAATTTTCGTTGTTTTAAATTGCTTATACAATTATGGTGCTGTTCGGTCAAGCCATCATTGACGAAAACCTTACTAGGTTTTCCAGTGAGCTTTCGTGCGTCTGGCAAGGATCAGGAATCAAAAGGAACTTTAAAGTCGAGTCTGACTGGGGCTTTTCGTCCGTTGATTGTACAATACAACCGTGGCTTATTAATGTCCTCTGAGTGGCTGTAAGCTTACTACTAATTGTCTTGTGAAACATTTAACGCACAAGATTATCTGTGTTGATTCTTCCATTTCAGAATAAATCTGTTCTGGAATATTATCATTAAAAGTAATATGCCTTCTACACTATTTGTTTAGATCATTACATTTCTGCTGCATTACGTTTATATATTTTTGATGATGTGAGATCACGTTGGTGTCGCTACGGTAGATGGTCAAGAAATGAAGTCAAATATTCTCTAACTTAAAAGACATGGAATCATTCCACGAAATGGGTCAAAGATTCTTTAACTGATTTTCTATATTTGGCTTTAGGGCATATCTAAAAGGTGACAATATGTGTCAGGAACACTTTGGATGATATTATATGTTTGGCTTTAGGGCGTAACTAAAAGCTGGTAAGATTTTTAGTTATTTTTGAACATGGTAAATGTCATGCATAACAGGTCACGTATAACAATTTGATGTAGTGTTACTCGCTGCTTTGCAAATTTTTTTTTTTTTAGATGGACAATTGTATATACCTTCTGAATCATTCCTCCCCATTTTGATCTGATCCATCCATCCATTAATCCATCCATCCATCCATCCGTCCGTCCGTCCGTCCATCCATCCATCCATCCATCCATCCATCCATCCATCAATCCATCCATCCATCCATCCATCCATCCATCCATCCATCCATCCATCCATCCATCTATCTATCTATCTATCTATCTACTTACCCTTGCTTAGCAATCCTTCGCTTTTCTTATCTTTTGTGTTGGGAATGCAAAGTTCATACGGCTTATTTACGGTCGTTATCTTTTTGTTTGCATTAAATGATATATTGTATTTTTAAATTTAGAAATGCATTTTAAGCAATATTCTTTGAACGAAGAAAAAGTTCATGACATATATATGTATATATATCAACGTGGTGGTAATGACAACGAAAATGGAAATGTATAAATAATGAATTGAAGAATTAATATTTTTATGATGAAAAACTAAAACAAAACGATTACAAGATGATCTTGAAGATCTTTATAATTTGGATTAGTGAAGAAAAGGTAAATAAATGTAAGAATTTAAGTCTCACAATAAGTAAGACATTTTAATATCAATTCTGCCATCATCTGCCATTTAACATATTTCTGTAACATGTTTTAAGAACAAAAAGGAGACTGATAGGGATCCTGACGAGTAATACGATTCTAATCAATCTAATCAATTAGGGATCCGAACAAGTAATACGATTCTAATCAATCGAGACGTCTTTAGGAGTTGTAGCTTTCATTAAAGATATTTGTTAAAAATATTTTTCCTTCTTCACTTCATATTTTCATTTTAAAATATATGTTCTTTGTCCGTGAGCAGTGTATTTTCTCAAAGATGCTTATTCTAATTGTAATTTAATCCACACAGATAGTTTTGTTACTGAATCCAATGTTTCTTTAAAAACAAATCTCCATGATACAATCCTGTCAATTGTGCAAAGGTCTTAATGGAGTAGTGGTATCTACTATGTAATACAGCAATAACCCGTTGTAGTGGGACTTCTTTGTTCCCTAGATCGGCGAATGATGCGTTACATTTATTTAGTACCTGTCATGCATTATAATACTTATAACAGTAGGTATAAATATTCTACACATTATATATGATGATATGTCTTAAAAAATCAAGGTTCAGAAAGAATTTCAAACTGATTGTGCTGATATACCAATAGCCTTGAATAGTTTGATGTATCAGCAGCCCTAATGCATTACAATGATATATTCCAGAATGTCGTTAATGTGCTTCACAATTATCTTAAAATAGTGTTATAGTGCACAAATATAATTAACACTTTGTCATTCCAACGAAACTTTTAATAAATATATGATTCTCTTGAAATTAAGTCTGAAAAGCATTAAAAGTGAATCAATGCCTGATACTATTATACGAATTAATAATTTTGTTTACATCAACCTTGCATAAAAACCTGAGACACAATATAATAAAATAAATGGCTGAAACATTCGCCTCCATATAATAAAAAGGAAGGCGAGAGATTTAACTAATATTTTTAATAATTATCTGACAAACAATATCTCAAGTTAGGCAAAACATGTACCATCACTTACTGTCAAAGGTCAAATAGTCAATATATATATATATATATATATATATATATATATATATATATATATATAAACCGAATATGTTACCGATTTAACAATCATTCACCTATACAATGTATTATGGAATATATGATCAAACAACATGACTTCCAGACACTCCTTTGAGGAAGGCTCACTAATCTGATGACATGACGCTTTTGCCTCTGCAAAATTAATTATTTAGATGTCTTTAACACCTGCTTACTTTATATGAGTAAAAAAATATGAAAACTTGACCGCACAAAGCTTCCTTTACGTTGTGTATAATATGACAAATTAGCCAAACTGCTGGAGGATAAAAGTGCAAAGCATCGACGCAAGTCGCTGAAGATAATCTGCGAGAGTCCATTATCACTCGTGACCTCATAGTGTGGAGACTTCATTAGTATTCATTAGTTGGCATAAACAAAGTTACAATAAAGCAAGGTGGCTATCTCCAACATATTAATGAAAGAGTCGCTTTTATCGATCGTGTTAAGAATTTTAACGTATGTCGCTAAAAGTTTACCAGTTACTTCCCTCCGATCACAGATCAGATAGACATTTCATGTCAGCATTTCACAATACAGTCGACAGTCATTAATAAAAGCAACCTAAACAGAAGTCTCTGATTGCTCCTCTTTTCGCTAGCCACGACCAGATTGTTTGTAACAGAACCTCTCAAACTCAAAAGGAATTCAATATTTAAGATGGACGCTTGATGCTTGTAATTTACCAGTTCGTTTATTTAGCATGCGAAGAGAAGAAATCTCGACGGGTTTTAATTCACCTATTCTTAAAATTGACAAATTCATTGCAGACAGTCCTATCTGCAGCACTTTGGTTTTCATTTTAGACACTCACCAGTATTTTGGGCCTCTCCGTAGTAATCCTCGGTTGAAAAAGTTCCATTGGATGACCACGTACCTATTTGTCTTGGTAAATATATCTTGAATATCTGAAATCCTCTTCTTTGCCGTATATCTGTTTCTTCAGTTTTTATAAAAATTCTTTGAGCTATAATTATATTTTTGTACAACAAAATGTACTATATGCATTAAGTATTTTTAATATATATCTTAAATGTTTTAAATGCTGGTTATTTAGGATTACGTTATTATTTATTGCATGATCTAGTGCATAAGCTTTTACATCTGCAAGTATGTTTTACTTAACCTGCAATACACAATTTGAAGTAATAAGGTAGAAATATATAACTTTCCATTCTTCATCTTTTAATGCACATATTTAACTTATTTGTGGATAATATTTGCAATTGATTTCATAGGTAGTATCTATTATACTAGGCATGGGTCTTTGAAGGAGCTAGGTGCAGTGATAGCGGAGATACGGGCATAATTGTCCCCAGGGGTGGGTGCCCTGGACGAAGCCAGTTTTTCCCCTATACTCAATTGCAACTGATATGAATGCTATATGAATAATTAACGTAGGACTTGTTCAATATGATTGTATGAAAATGAAGACATGACAATTTGATACAACTTCTATACACGTCTTCCCTACATGCTGTAAGAATTGAATTTGATAATGTATGATCATATTATTAATTATGGCATTTTTCTCACGTGCTATTTATTACTGCGAAATTCAGAAACTTGTTCTTTAGAACGTTTAAGTTTTTTCTCTATTTCTCTCTCTGTGCATTTCTGGAAATGATTTCTATGTTCTGTTTCATACTTATTTTTTAAACCATCCTACCATTCTAAATTGCTAATCTTTGTGTGAGTTTTCTTCCAAGTTTTACTCGACATCGATCTTTTTTCTTTTGGGGATTTAAATTTCCTGTTGTTCTATAACTTTATAAATTTCTTGTTGAATTCGCTCTATATTCCATCTATTTGGCCAAGAACGTGTTGAAATGTAAAAGTAGGAGAAATTCTGCACAAAATTATTGATATAAATTAGTCTAAATATTTAAATTACCATGAATGTCCAAAATGCAGAGCCAAAAGTCACTCCAGAGTCTATAAAGATTATATATTGCTAATCTGCTACAGGTCATATAAAAAAGATACCGAAAAAGTATCGAAATATGAAATCTTAACTAAAATGAGAGAAATACAGTGAAATATCTTATTCCATTACTTGTCAAGTGATTGCTGTTAAAAAATCATGTATGTAATTTGTTTAACTTATCAATTTGAACCAATTTTGTTCATCAGATATATCGCTCTCAATTTGTCAACACCTGATATCTAACATTTAAAAGCAATTATTTTGTTTATTTATTTATTTCCTGTCCATTTTGTCCGAATTGTTGACGGATACAGTCATTTCACACGTGTTATTAAGTTCTCACCTTTCTAAATCAAGTTCAAGTTACTACTTGTATTCTTCTTCTTCGAATCTTAGTATTGTATGGCTCCTTCATTTCTGTCACGATTATTTTGAATCTTTGCTAATTCCTATTCTTTTCCATGCTGTGTTTGATTTAAATAGTCTAAGATGGTAGACGCTGGCGTCGTGGGATTTGATAATCCTTTTGTATGATCCAGATGGTTTTAAGAGAAATAGTAATGTAAGGAGATAACACAAATGAACCATTTGAAGTAGGAGAAGTTGAGACTTTAACAGAAGAATGTCATGAACTTGTAGTGGATCACTTTATTGATTATGTGTACTGTTAGTACGAAGAGCATTTAGAGTTTATGCAGATAAATTAGGTCAATTAACCAACTTCAAATGGAAAAAAACATTCGATGAATCGACATGTAAAATACAAGAGGACATTAGCAAAGGAAGCACGATTTAATTGAAAGAGATGAATAACAATATAAAATTTAAAGTACTTAAAGCAAACTAGTTCAAATAGTTCGATAATTAATATATTTAGGTAATGACGTTTGAGAAATTATTAACAAAATACTAGTGCAAGATTAAAATACATATTAACTCAAAGAACTGCAAATATTTATACATCCGTATTCTGATAGAAGAAACACTTCGCAGAACTATTACTATTTTGCAGAAGGGTTGATAAGAGAAGGTTGGGGTACAGGTGGTGCAGGTGATGGTGACAAAGGTAGTATAAATAAATTTGTTGACAAAATTAAGCAAATACTGGTAAATATTGGCAACTATTTGCTTGAGGTATCTAAAACCCAGCAGCATTATTGTCTGATATCATTGGTCATTCCAAACCAGCTGAAGTAATTGCTTTTGTAACAGCTAATAATGCCATTTTTATTATTGTAGCATCTGTCGGTCGATTATTTGCAGTTTTCATCAAAGGCTCTGACTCAACGACAAAAAGAATGAATACCAAAATCTTTCTCTGAAAAGCCTACTTTTAAAGGTAAACAAAAATTCTTGCATTCATTGTCCTAATTAGAAACGCACGTTTTCTTTGTTCAGTGGTATATTTCTTTTAACTCATGTAAATGTTCAGGTGCGTGGATTGCAAAACCAATATTAATCTTCTTATCTAAAACATGTGTATTCTGGTTCTGTCTTTAATATCATTTATGTCATAATCTGTCTTTTGAGGACTTGTCACATACTGTTTATCATCTGCTGCAACTGGGTCGTTTTACTACGCATTTTGCATTATTTATTACTAAATTCAGTATATGGTGACTTAAACGTTCTGCTGCAACATACTGTACCATCTTTTATTCACATACATACCGTCTTTATTTGGTAGCAAGCGAGTACTATATCACTTTACTAAAAGCATGTAACTTATCACTTGTGATGCATAAAGTAATGTAAAAAAACATGTACCAGATCACTTGGTAAAAAACATACACCATATCACTTGAATACAAACATGTACTCTCATCACTTGCAAAAATGCATGTACTGTATCACTTGGTAAAAAGCATGTACCATATCACTTGTGATACGTCATGTAAAAAGCATATACCAGATCACTTGATAAAAAACATGCACCATATCACTTGAATACAAACATGTACTCTCATCACTTGAAAAAAAGCATGTGCTGTATCACTTGGTAAAAAGCATGTACCAAATCACTTGGTTAAAAGGATGTACCGAATCACTTGTTAAAAAGCATGTACCAAAACACTTGTTAAAAATCATGTACCGTATCACTTATTAAAAAGCATGTACTGTATCACTTGTTAAAAAACATGTACTGTATCACTTGTTAAAAAGCATGTACCATATCACTTGTTAAAAAGCATGTACTGTATCACTTGTTAAAAAGCATGTACTGTATCACTTGTTAAAAAGCATGCACCAAATCGATTGTTAAAAAGCATATACCATATCACTTGTTAAAAAGCATGTACTGTATCACTTGTTAAAAAGCATGTACTGTATCACTTGTTAAAAAGCATGTACCAAATCTCTTTATGACATGAGTGTACTAATCTGACATACATTGTTGAACGTCTGATGAAAATTGAAAATTTAATTTTAAGGTAACCTTTCAACGGTTTTAAACATGCTGCCTAATGTATATTTTAGACTTGGCCACCGAAAAAGCATATACAATAAGACTATTACTTTGATTTGGTCTAGATATTACTTCATTTGTATGTCCTTTTGTTATCTTGCTAAAAGTAACAAGTAGATCCCGTTTATCGTTTCCCATGAAGTTTAATATTTGCTTAGTATTTTGGCCTGAAATGTCAAAGATATTGCACAAAAAAGGGAGAGGGTTACATCATGCTTTACAACTGACCTCCCGACGTACTTGCCTTTCCAAATATTAATAATAGACATGAACTATTTACAATAACGGGATACGGAAATAAAATGGTGTCAGTGCATGATATAACATAAGCTTAATCTGTTAATCAACCTCTTAAATTTTTATATTATTATGGTAAATTTCACCTTTCAGTATCACCTGGATATATATATATATATATATATATATATATATATATATATATATATATATATATATATATATATATATTCAAAGCATTATATCATTATTTTAGTACATATGTAAACGCTGAAAAAGCAAAATGTGTAGTCGAGTGGTAGTTTAGTACGTATATCTATCTGTTATTACTTGCCATTGTAATATAGGCATTCATGAAAATTAGAACCACTACATTGTATACTTTTTGTACTGTTAATTCAAAGTCAAATAGTCATGTACAAGCTACAATGGCCACGGTTGGAACATAAACTTGAACCTTGAAGTAAACAACAAGGAGGGAAAATCGATCCTATGCAGCAATTGCTTGTTTTACAACTATGCTACTGAGAGATATAGAGGGTTACAGACTCTCACAGCGTGTCGTGATTGGTGTGTATCGGTGGCAAGGAAATATCGATTAATGTGGCCTCGTGAATTATTATCTCTGGTCGCAGTCTTGACGTCATCGATAGCGGTTCATTTGACATTTATCATATCACGTCCACATCAATGTAGCTGGTGGAGAAAGAAGGATTAATAGATTGGTAGGTTCTACGCACGATGTCTCTTAAGCTGGTAGGTCGCCAAAAAAATAGTGTCAGACTACGATGACGCATTCCTGTCTCATTTACATCATGCACTGTTTGCGTTTTACGTCTAAGTACGTACATACGTATATAATATTTGATTTATGAAGCGAGTTGAATAATGTTCAGCTTTTGCGAGCCTTAGCGAGTAAAAGCTGGACATTATTGAACGAGGTTCATTAATCTAATATTAAATCATTACCCATTTGAGATTCTTTTTGTCACAGTTTTTGTTTCAGTGGAAATTATTTAGATAGAAAGAAGAACGAATAATTTCGTTCATTCTGACAGACGGTGCATCTTTCATGTGTTGTGCATAGAATATAGTCTCCAATAAAGTTGACCTAAGGAAAGTTTATTTTACATTTTAGAAACTATAAATCAAAGAAAAAGCTTTCATCCAAATTAACATTTTATAACGACAAAATCATTTTTCAAAACAGAATGATCAAAGCGATGTGATACCACATTGTTTGATACGGTAAACAGAAGGCCTAGAGTACATGTTTACCCTAAAATGTAACTTGCAGAACTAAAAGTTACATTGTTACAATTTTTTCGTAAAAGAAGATTACTCGATGCAGAAATTATCACATTTACTGCAATGCATTTATGACCAAAACTTTACAGCATTTGACCTATCTCTGACCTATATATGTACCTATCTCTTCCCACCCCTCCATCAAGCAAGCAATACCCTTTGTTTTATTTATTGTTGTTCTTATCTTGTAGTTTTACGCCATGTTTCTCATTGTGATATTGTTATACGTGACATAACAAACTAATGTGGGGGAAACATATTCAGACAGTTAAGATAATTTTTTCCTTAATTTTCAAAATGTTCATTAAAAACCAAACATTCCAAAGTGCGGGGTTAAACACGCTTTCGCCACGATCCCAGTCAATCAGTAAAGAGGATACTGCACGATGATTTCATGGCCTTATTTGGATCAATCAGAAGAACATAAAGTGATATTTTAACATGTGGTATTAGCAAAAATATGAAACTATTAAACTGCACATACTATAGAAAAAATATACCTACTATGTGATATGTATATTCTTCGTTTCTTTAATGTATGTATATTCCAATGTTATCCCAAGCCTTGAATTGTGTGACTCAGAAACTGAATTAAAATGTTTTAGTCTCTGTCTATCTCGCCATCTATGTATTTATCTGCGTGTCTGTCTGTCTGTAGAGATATCTCTGTATCCATCAATCCTGTCAGACATCTATCAGTATACCTTTTTATGGTTGTCCATCTATCCATTCATTCAGCGCTATTTTGTATCTATCTATCTATCTATCTATCTATCTATCTATCTATCTATCTATCTATCTATCTATCTATCTATCTATCTATCTATCTATCCTTTGGGTCATCTTTCACCCATCTACGTATCTATGACTGCATTTGCATATCTCATTGTCTGTCGGTTTGTCACTCTAAATAAACGCTCTTGTTTCAAATTTAGGTGATTCTAGTCTAAGTTAGATTGACTGAGTTCCAACTCTGTTGTATATATATTTTGCTAACTGGGAACCTCAACCGAAGTCATATTCATTCATTCATTCATTCATTCATTCATTCATTCATCTGTACGTTAATTAAGAAAATTCAGAATACACGCATAAATTAACGTTTAGTTGACATTTTAGCGATAATATATCAGATTATCATAGGTTCAGCCGATTCGCTTGAAATTCACAGAAGGACCCAATGTATGTATGTATGTATGTATGTATGTATGTATGTATGTATGTATGTATGTATGTATGTATGTATGTATGTATGTAATGCATACATGCAGGTATGCTTGGCTGGTTGGTTGATATCGGATTTGAAGGCGCATCAGCACTATATGGCTATTTAGCATCACAAAGAGCGTATACGAGAATGATATATATTTAAAAACGGTTTATTACCAACGTTCGATAAAAGTAAAAAAACAAATCAAGAGTAGTTTAAGGGAAAAGTGACATTCTTGCCAGCTTTGGGAGCAAGTATTTCCCAATTTTTTGGTATATTGCCATTGGCCCATAAATCATTCCGAAAACAGCGATTGATGAGGGTTTCGGTAGGTGTTTGAAATAGGTAAATGTATTTCGTCAGGTCTAGTTAATGGTCCAAAAGTGACAAAGGTTGATTATAACTTTCTGAATTATTTAATGTAAATTTGAAAATATCTTCTCGTTTGGATTTTTCAGCGTTCGAATATCTTCTTAATTTGATGACGATCATGAAATTTTAGCAAAACTATCAGCGAACACATTTTCCGTCATGTTTGGAGTTAAAGATTGTATTGTCCAATTTTTTTGTTTTTTCCATGACCATTTGCTTTGTGGATCTAGTGGATATTTTCTTTATAGAGAAATGAGCGTTTAAGTAGAACATTCCCCAGTGAAGCATGTTGTTCATTCCGTTAAAGTTAGATCAGGATTTGGGAATACATTCATCTCCACTCTCGAGGATAACAGAAGAATCATAATCGAAAATTAACGTGAGAAAATACATTGTTAGACTTATGCACGTCTATGAACAAATTCGTGGATGTAACCATGTCCTCACTTTTGTGTCATAGAGACACAAATCATGTTTTAAAATGAATACATAGGCAGCTATTACCACACGTTTACATTCATGGTTTTTACAAATTCGCGTTTAAAGGAAGGGCACTGTGAAGGCTCTAATGTTCACAGCGATCGAAAGTTCATCCTGAAGCCGTGCAAACATTGTCCGATTAGAGGATGATGTACGTATCTTTTGAAAAGGTTACCTGCATCCAAAACATTGCAAGATAGTTTTCCGTTCAAAGAAGAAGAAATGAAAAAAGAATGTCGATTATTTTAAGGTGTTGCTGCATCGGTGACGCTTGTTTGGGTCTGTACATTATTTGTTATCATCAGTTTGGTCTTTTCTATAATTAAGAGGATGGTCAATGTAGAAAGGTTTTAGTATCTTTTCGGCTTCTATTTTAGGTGTGTATTACGATTTGAATCTCCATTTTCTGTTTTTAAATGTTGAAGCCTTTCCAGTATTCGTGCAGTGCGTGACTTTATCTTTGGACGAGAAGAGTGTGCAGTATCAGGATATTCGGAGTTTTGAACTACTGAAGAAGATATGGCATGCACATCTCAATCTTGACCTGTAAAAATAACATTTTTGCTACCTTGGGTAGTGTATGTGTGTTGAAGGTTTCTATGATGTCCTACAAATCTACTCCACGTTTAATACGGATTCGTCTAAATTTAAATGACACCTTGGTCCTTAATGCCATCGATGATTTCAGGGTCACTATTTCTCGCAACGTCGCCGCAGCGAATCGTTTCCTTGGATAACGAGTGAGTAAAAAAGTTCCAGGTTATTCAAGAAACGTCTTAACTTTTCTGATATTCAACGTCTGTCCATATCCTAAAAATTCGAAGAGCAAGCTACAATGAATATACATTGCATGGTTCATATGTTGATTCGGACTTCGGGTTTTATTATTGTAAGCTCACTCATTTCCTATTGTCTTTTATGTTCTGTTGTATATTCATAACCCATGCTCACTTACCCATCACGTGAGTCCAACAAGGGTATCCTTATTGAATGCTAGGAATAAACAGGTAGTATGCTCAGTAGGTACAGATACTCAATTGAACAGTTAAGGCACATCCATCTAGAGATTCATAAGAGGAGGGAGAAGCAACTGAAAAATGGGGAATCCTTAGTGGAATCAGTGGTATAAAGACACAAACAAGAAAAAAGGTAAAGGGTGTTTCAGAAAGTCAAGTTGTGAACGCTTCCCAGGGATAGGTGAAACAAGCTTTTTGTCGAGACCGGGGCTTGCCCAATCTCGCTCTAAAAGGAGGTAGAGACCAAAGTAGTGTGTTGCATCAGTGAGTAACCCATGGGTCGCCCATTTACTCAACTAATATGATTCTTTCCTTGCTCACAACCCATGCCCGGTATGATGGGTTTACGAAAATGAGTTTTAAGACATGCATCGAGGATGCGTCGATTATAGTCTACCCCGAACCCTCTTGGGATCTACAGGAGGAGTAGATTCGTTTAAGAGTGTTAACATAATATTGTGGGTATGTGGAGATGGGATGGGTGGGATTGGTAATAACCAAAGTGGTAATTTTGGACGATATGATTTTGACGTATTTTTGATATTCAGGTTTACTCTTTTGAACTGAGTGGGAATTCATAGTAACAATTAAATCGAGTTTTTGTTTCAGATACTATATTATATGAGGGAATAGATGGATTAGAATAAAGTATGGAAGTATATCGAAGAGCCACTTTCATCTACATGATAGATCGCGATGGTTGGTTTGTATCAAGGTAGAGGCATCCTGAAAGAAAAGTTCTAAATGCACCCAAAGTCGGATCAAGTAAAGTAAGATTTAAAGGCAGATCCGTACTCAATCGAACCATAGTGAAGTTAAGCTCTTACTAATAACATGGTTAACCAGAGCAAGATAAGAAATCTGCTATCGAACAAATGTGTTCAAAGACTCGCATTGAACCAAATACTGACATTTTGAGGTATCTAATATGTGGAGAACATGTTACTTTACGGTCGAGAATATCTCCAACAAATTGTCTTTTTTCCACAACATGAAGATAACCATTATTACAGAGTATTTATGTCATCATGAATACGACCTAATCGACGGACGTGCATGGAGAAAGTTTTATACTTAAATTATCTAACCACTTTTCTTCTGCCAGTGTTTGAACTCTATTTGAATGTACATGACAATGTTATGCATATTCTTTGACGACAGAGGAGAAGAAAGTCGTCAATATCATTCAGTTTCTGAATTATGGCATTTTACAATACTACTAAGTTTGATTTTTATATAGTGGCTGATAGCATACTTCCCCGTGGTATACCTATCTCATGCAGATAATTATCAGAAATGGTATTGCCTAAGTTAATTTCTAGATTTTTATCTTTTAAAACTTAAAGAAGGTTTGGTAGGCGGCCGTTTAAATGTATATTGAACAGGATATTCATTATACATATCATCCAGGTGGTGTTATCAGCATTCTTTAGGCAGCAACCATTTTCTTTCTGTATGAAATTTGTTTAATATGCTTCAGGTTTTAAGTTAAAGAAGATGGTCGTCGGTACGTCTATAACGTCTGAATGTTTATTGAGCGTCTGATAGTGATTTGTAGGATTCAAGATAATACAGATTCTGAAGTATAAGGGGCGATGGATAAAAAGGACGGTTTGGTACTTTGCAAGTTTATATACTGGTATCACAACTGCATTTCAAGAGTGTGACCAGTTTTCCGGATTTCATTGAAGATGTTTATCAATGAGAGCATTCTATTTGAGATTCTTTACGCAAAATTTAAATCTATTAAACAAAGACGTATGTAGCAACGTAAGGAGTCAAAAGGCGTATTCTTAAATTAAATACGTTTACCAGCTTTTATTTACACAGATTTAATTGATGCTACTGGTTGAGGTGCTCTCGATGCCTTAAAATTGAAATTAACTTAATTGTAATTTTGTGTGAAAATCGTGCAAAATGGACTATTTGTGTTCTAATCAACTGTATTGAATTGCTATCTGTAACAAGCGTAATGTTCACCGACTTGGTAAGCTTATATTATTCAGAAACCTCGTCAGCTTTTACACTCTAGCTATTTTGAAAAAGAAACAAAATCGAGAATATACTAAATAGAATTCGAACAGAACTTTAACACTAAGATGGGCGTCCATATGCAAGCAAATGTCTGTGTTAGTCATTGCAAGGAATACGGCGTGCTAAATGCATGATATCATTTCTTGTCATTTGCAAGATATTTAATATCTTGGGGTTGTATATTCATATTCACTATTTCGGCCCTAGTTTGTTAATGTAAATTTAATCCTTTTAGCATACTGCACCTGTGAATTGGTTTATTACAGGTACGACCATCTACATAGAGGCGACGTTTATAATGAATCCAGTTGATGATGCTGATGTACAAAAAACAAACAAATTATTGAATTAAGTAAAGTGCCGTATATATTCTTGAATACTCCTTGTAACAACCAGATTTCGAACAATAATTTACCAACATAAATTATTCTCGGAAACATGAAACAAATTATTCTCGGAAACATGAAACAATAGCATATCTACCTTTTATATAATAAAATAAATTACTCGTATATGGCGACGCGTATCAAACGCAAACATTTACTTCATGTCCGCTACAAATATGTACTTAGTAACCTTTGTTTGCAGTTGATCAATAGCCAAACAGAATTGTTTAAAAGTTGTGAAACTGTCCGATTTTCAACACACATAATACATGTAATAATAATAAGACATAAATGAAAATCGACTAATGCTAGGGATGAAAAAAACAATGCATAATTTGACTGAGAATATAAATGAAACTGGACAGCAGTGATGGGCTATTGCACGATCACTTTTATGAAAGGCTGATATAAATATTCCAAGGACATGTCATTTGGAATTTTGCACCTGTTCAGATATTTTTTTTTTTTTACAAAGGAGTGCATTTCTGGTGGTAATTTGTGAAGCCATGTCCTTGGTAATTGATTAATTGTATTTGGTTTGGATCAAATATATCATCTATGTGTCCGTCCGTATCTTAGTACGATATCAGAACATAAGTACTAGTGTTTTGAAGTCTAAAAGGGGTGAAGGGTTGGGAATTTGGCACTTGTGCTGAGATGGTAAAAAGAGTGTCATTTAAGACCAAACCAGAGAGTCTTGTCATCTGTAAACTGGAGTCAAGGTTTAGTTGCTCGGTAATTTTGCAGAATTGGTGGTAAATGATCTTTATTAATGTGGGGATTTTCAGCGATGAGCTCACCAAATTGCACTACCTCAAATAAAATTGAATCTGAACCTCACTCCATTTCCCAGATGTGTATTATCCTTTGTGATAGCGTATAATCCTCCTTTCTCTAACTTTTGACATTTCACAACTTGCAAGAACAGGAAAATTTGAAATACAAAGATCAGTGATTCAAGGCTGCCCACTATCAATGTTATTATACGTAATAGCGATCGAAATCCTGAGTATAATAATCAGGAATAATACTAATATTCAAGGAATTAAAATACCGATTCTGAGAGAAGAATTTAAGATGCTACAACACGCTGATGATTGTAGAACTTTATAAATGATCCTAAATCCTTTATAGGAAAAGGAACACGAAGGTTTTGGTAAAGCTTCAGGGTCACAAAAAAATCATGACAAAACGGAGATTCTAAAAATAGGAAACTGGAGAGGTAATCACCCTGGATTTCCCCTCCACTTGATCAAAACAGAGTTAAAGCCCTAGGGATATTCTTTGGGGGAAAATGAAGAGAAAGAAAACTGCTTAAAAGTTAAAAATAAAATAAATGAGGTAATAAATATCTGGGCACGTACGCCAGTCAGTTTAATAGAACGTTCACAGGTTGCAAAAACATACATGTACTCTAATTTTGACATAGTTACTAAACTCTGTGGACATTAACAATAAAACACTAGAAATTATTGATAATGAAATTGTGGACTACATATGGAATTTCAAGACACACTACATAAAGAAGTCGACATTATATAGGTCTAAACTGAAAGGTGGATTACCGTTACCTAATCCAACAATAATAAAATATAAAAACATATTAAAAATATGTTTATATAATTTAAAAGTATAGGAAGCACTCAACAAACACCATGGGAAGCATTATACATTTTTTGGCTGGGTTTTTTGGTATGAGAAACAGACAAGACTTATACACCAACAACAAATTGAATAAGATAATAGACGTACCACGTTTATATAAGGGAATTAAAGAATTTTTATAAAGGTTTTAGGACCAGAAAGAGTTGTGGGAACTAGCAAAAGATTCGTACTAAGGTGGAGGAGGAAAATTCTCACTTAAATTGGGACATAATTTGGAGGCATTGGTCTGACATAAATTGGGACAGAGTTTAGAGGCATTGGTCTGACATAAATTGGGACAGAGTTTAGAGGCATTAGTCTGACATAAATTCTTTAAAGGTACAAAGTTTATTCTATACGTGCCTCCACAATGCCTGGCTGACAGGCGAAGTGGCAATATGAAGACATGTAATAAAGACCCCTGTTAGCTGCCCTCTATGCAGAAATGCCCATATACAAAATATCATACGATGACTCAAATTTGAGAAAACAAAGGAAGAAAGGATCAAACTCATTATAGAAATCATGAAGGTAGACAAATATGTCAGACAATAAATACTATTCCTAGACGGAAACTTTAACAATAACTTAATTAGACAAATTACAGACTATATAACGAAGACAATGGCAAAGTGTGGACCACTAATTACCTTTCATAAATAATAGTGAATATAATTTCTTTTTTATTTTTACCTTTTTAATTTTAATTTTCACTTGTATTTTTATATCCCCCCAAAAAATAAAAAAATTAAAAAAAAATACAAATTAAAAAAAATTTAATTTAAAAAAAATCTTAAGTAAGCCCTAATGGGGCAAGTACATTAATGAAGACGTCATGGGGCTATATCACATGGCGCTTCGCGGAGTGAGCAGTCCTATGGAAGAATTTGGGAAAGCACCTCATTAAGGATTTTATGTTCAAATATAAAATATATTTAGATATAAATAACCTATGCACTTTTTTAATTTATGACTCAACTCACTTTTCTGGATACTATATCCACACTATATCTCTCTCTAAGACTATTTTATCTAAATAAATAAAGACGACCCTAATTGAGTCAGGAAAAGTACAACCAAATACATTTGTACCGACCCTGACTCAAGGCAGGCGGACTTGGAAACAAAAATAACTAGAAAGTAAACTGAGACACAGTAACATTATAATTTAAATACACCTCAATTTACACCAAATTCAAAAGTTTTATAACCGAATTTAAATAAAGAATACCTTAGTGATGACCCATTTATAGGTAAATCACAAAATAAGAGAACTGGTTATATGAATTCGAACGAAAAAGGCTATCCTAACACAAATACAAAAATATAGATTTATGTATAGCAACATACAAATAGCACCAACATAAATAGCAAACACAGGATATAGAAGACCACTAGCCATAGTCAAAAGTAATCAAAGCGGATATGAGGATGGGTAGATCAAATCCCACCTAGTAATTCCCGCTTTAGAAACACTAGGGAAAAAATACCCCTTGTCAAATATATAATCCTGATGGGACAAAATTAAATGCGAACTTAAATGGAAAAATTAAAAAAAAACCTCACTACACATCGGGGGAATCACATACACACATAAAAACTTTTTTACTTTTTTTTATTGGGGAGGGGGGCATCTGTCTGGTGCCCCCAAAAAAGAAAAACCACTTATTTTATGCATCCTAATTTAAGTCTAATTAAATAAATTTTTGATCTTTTTAAATGAAGTGAGATGGTATTTAAACCTTTCAAATACTTTACCGCTTTTTCACTTGCTTTCCCATTTCTTTATAGGAGATATATCATTATACTTAGAGAGAAGAAAAGATGGTTCCTGCAGGAAGAAAATGTGAAATAATTAGGTAAAAAATACATGTCAATGATCAGCTCTACCCTTCAAAGGAAAGAAGCCGAGCACCCATTGTTGCAGAGCAATTAATTCTAGGAAATTGGTTTTGCATGTATTAATTCCATGTTTATTATTAGTCATTTTTCAGTACACATCTTTTCGGTGGAAGAAGTTTATATACAGGTAGGTGATGGCATCATGCCGAAACAATTGTACATTTAACATTCTATATTTTGTTGGATATGTAGATAAATAAACAAGAGAGAGAGAGAGAGAGAGAGAGAGAGAGAGAGAGAGAGAGAGAGAGAGAGAGAGAGAGAGAGAGAGAGAGAGAGAGAGAGAGATGTATAGTGAATGGAAGGGTGGATGGATCGATAGATACATAACTATATAGACAGATAAAGTTAACGAACGTTTGTCGTGTTTAATTTCAACACCATATTTGATTGCAATGCACTAGTCACGATTTATTTCCTGTCCCTTCTCGATGCAAACTAGTCTGGTACGGAAATTGGATAAATTATCTTTAATGACACTTTTCAACTCTGCACCATTCTACAATAAAAATGGATGCACAAGGAACTGTGTAATCCAGGCGCATATTGAGCTATTTAACATAGCAAGGAAAGTATAATGAAACAGGAAGAGAATGTCTTAAATTGCATATAACCATTAAATGAAAGAAATATAACACGTAGATCTTTATTCTTCTATACTAGAGAGGAATCAGTAAGAGGAATAGCTTGTTTCCGCTGCGTTTACCTGCTGTAACTCGTATCTGCTTCAGATTTTAATACCAGAAGTAAGTTAGAGATATAATCCATTAAAATCAGAAGGAAGTTAGAGATATAATCCATTAAAATCAGAAGGAAGTTAGAGATATAATCCATTAAAATCAGAAGGAAGTTAGAGATATAATCCATTAAAATCAGAAGGAAGTTAGAGATATAATCCATTAAAATCAGAAGGAAGTTAGAGATATAATCCATAACGAATAGGCTACTTTAATCTTGAAAATATGGATAAACCGCTTTTTAAATGACAGAGCTAAAAGTGCTTATTTTTTAGCGATGTTAAATATGCCGTTAAGGTGAAGGTTGATTCATTTAAATAGCAACATATTTTGAAAGCTGAGATTTTCGAACATGTATCTCTAGATCGAAGAACAGTTCTGGTCGACTGAAACGTGTTTGCGTTGACAGATTAATGGGTATACCCACAAACCTTTTTGAACGAGCTATTGTCGGAGTTAGATTACGTAAATAACAGAAGCTATGCTTTTCACAAGATGTTGAAAGAAACATAAGATTTAATTTCATTTATACACTTCGTGTCTCTCACACCAATACCCGAAATCCTTTAGCTATCATAAAAGGCGACTGTTATTTGAATTTTGGCCATCTTCATATGATTCGATGATGATAAATGTTGGGCAATTTCCTGATTCGGACGTGTTTCGTTATCCTGGTCTGCGATTACATTAGTCTGCGTTCTTTTCTGAACACGTATCACACTTCCTGTTCAAGCTTGACTGGTCTGCACAAAATCAAAGATTATTATGTCCCCACTTCGTCAACCGTTTTCTAAATGTAGCTCAGAATTGGAAGATAGATGTATCATTCAATATTGCGTTTCTCATGTCAGAGATACCTGCAATGTTTTACTCGAGCAAGGAAGAAGATTGCTCATTGGAACCTTTCCAATGATTCTGCCCTTTGTAAGGCACAAAGAAAAATAACTCAATGAAATTTAATGTTTTTAACATAACCCTTAAAATAGGGTGTTACTTGTTGATTCACTCGACTGGGCCCTTCTGACCACCCTTCTTGCTAAAGTTGAGGCCAAGTAGTGTTTTTTGAATCCGAATGACTATCACCACTAGCTTCTCTACTCAACTGTCAGGAATGTATCTTCGAACGACACAGGAAGCATGCTACGGCAGACTGGTTGCCTCTACTCAGTTTCTTCGTATGACAAGCAGCGAATGCAGATACGGTATACTCTACAAATCCAAATGCTGCATGGAGTCTATGGATTATTTGTACCCATTTAGTTCTTCACTATACCCACATATCTATCTAAGTGGAGTTCGACAGTTTTATATTTAGCATAGTTTCTTTTCTTAAAGAAAAATAATGTTCTCAGGTATTTTTCAAAGAACTTTTAATTCCCTTTCTTTTGCTCTATGATTGATGTGTGTAATATGGTTATAGCTTGGCCGTACTTTAGATTTCCACCTTTCAAATAACTGATATCTCCGCTTGTTTATTTTCACTTTCTGGTCTTCAGAAGGTAAATTGTAAACAAAAAACCGATAATTTTTTTTACATTTTATATATTTGGTAATTCATTCATTGCACTTTCAGAACTTGGTATTACCAAGTCTGATAAAATTAGCTATTATTTTAATAACTGTTAAAGATAGTATATGACAAACTAATTTAGGCTAATCTTTAGAGCTTCATGGAACAGATATATTAGTTAGCTATGTGCTTAGGTAATGTACAAATAACACAAGTACAATATTGAAAAGAAACGTAAGCCACATTGCATGAAAGTAACCGATACTCTCTCATTTGTTTATCTTGCAAATGTGAACAATGTCATAATGTTCATAATATCTGTAGAGCGCCCCAAAACAGCGTCGTATAAATGTAAGTTGTACAAGTGTATTAGTTTTGTTCAATATACTCTGTTTGTTGCAGTCAAATGCCTTAATTGTGACATTTTGCACAAATGTATCTCAGAATTCAAAACGTTTACGAGTTGACAGTCATTCAAGTTTAATAGATGCGTTGGAGGCGTTCTCTGTGACGTAAACCCGAATCTAATTTTTTTGTTATTTTTACCTAGTTTCATGAAAATTTCCTATTCGCTACTTCAGAAATCGTAAACAAGTTATAATCTTTGATTTTTTGCATGAATGTTCTTTCCCTAAAAGATTAATTATACCGTAAGTTTTTAGTAAAAGTGTTTTTGACAAACATTTCTCATAGGAATGAATAAAATATCAAAGTATTTTCAATGCTAAATAGATCATAGTTTCATTTGAGTATTTAAAATAATGTCACTAAAATGTTCCCTACGATCCAAATCACCTGTGAACCGTCATATACTTGGTACTTCTCTGTCGAAAATTCCAGACGTGTATATAGCCTATTTTTTTATTTGAATTTGCAAATAACTGACATTTCTAAAACTTGCTTGAAATTCGGAACTCTAATATTTAGTGTTCAATTTGGTATCCGCAGTTAACTGTTATTTTGAACAGAAACCACCGAAATTCCAAACAAAACGAAAAAAGTGAGACAAATTAAATCAATAAAGACGCGGAAGCATAAACAAAAACAAAGTATAACAGCAATATACTATAGTATAGTGTTCTTGTAGAGAGGACAAAAAAGGAGTTTGTGATTTGGAAGAATTGTTTGGATTAAATATCAACAAATATTGTAGGAAATAATGAATAAATCAGGCTCCCCAAGGTAAGATTATTTTACCTGCTTAGGGCGTGCTTTAATGAGACTAATAAGTCCAATCATTCAGTTAGCTTTAAAGTGGACTCAAAGTAAAAGACATGATAAATTGTTCTCGAAAACATTTCAATACTCCCTCACATATTTAGTTAATGTAAACACCTTTCAAATGTAAAAGCTTCCGTCACATTCAGTACAAAAAAAATCCTTAATCTAAATAGTAAACCCAATTATCGGGAGCAAAATATAATAGTTTCTTACCTGTGAAAAGTTCGAGTTTTCGAAAGGCACAATGCTTTGCCAGACCTATTTGAAAACTGTCCAAAATACTCTATGATATTAAAAATGAAAATATGCTGAAGAATTTGACTAAGAACATTGCAGGATAACCTTAGTGGAAAAGTCGTAACATTAGTCTTTTCTGAAGCTGTTCAAATATTCTTAAAAGGTTTACACTTTCTGCTGGTAGATCTGCAGACAGTTCCTTAAGTAATTGTTTGCGTATTTGTTCAGGATCACAGGTGTTATCTCAGTGTCCTCCGTATCTTAGACGGTAATACTATAGCAATACATGATTTTCAGTGCTTGAAAAATAACAAAGGAATACAAAATATGGGTTTTGGCAGACGGAAATAAATGTTTATGTTTATGTTTATTTTTAAGACCAAATTTTGTATACGATTTCATATCAGTGAGACATGCCATCAGTGAATTTATTTTGAGGTTTTGGACCCTGCCAAACGGCCTAGTAGAAGTGGTAGAGGAAGTGTGGGGAGTTGTATTGCGAGGCTTCCAACTCGTCATCACCATTTTCAGACAATGGTTAATTTGCGATATCCTGCCATCGTCTTTCATCTAACTTAAGACATTTCACAGCATAGCTCATGCAAGTCTTTGTTCTCGCTGATGACCAATTAAATATAACTCTCTGATCCTTTTCCAACGGAGTGAAATTCTTATTAAACTCTTCAATTACTTTACTGCATGCTTACCTATGATCTTCCGTTGTGCCAGATGCTTTATTATACGCAGATAAAAGAAAATATCGTTCTATCAGGAAAACCGTTTGATGAAAATTAATTATTAACGTCGGTGATACATGTTAAAAGAAAAGTATTACCGTTCAAATGAAAGAACACTCGCTGTTCCAGGCAATCCATTCTCACTGAAGACGGGCGTTACATGTACACAATCCGTATTTATTCCAAGGGACTTTTATACATATCGTGCAACAACGGTTTAAAGAAGATAATACAATGGCAGGCATTGGACTCACTTTTAACCAAATGTACTTTAATAGTTCTTTTTTTGTTTATCTTTGAGAAACGAGGTAGGTTTCGTAAAGTCAACAATCGAGTAAACGGAGATAAAGAGTTGGAGAAAGACAGAGAGCGCTGTGGAAAGTTATATGCATGTATGCTTATGTGTGGTGAATGGAAGGGTGCAAATAGAGAAAAAAAAATAGATAAGCAGATAACGTTGCTAACGTTGGTTTTAATTACTTTCCCATTATAGTTTATTTCTATTGTACACGTCAAGTTTCGTATTTAATACCTGCTGAAAGCAAATTAATTTCGACGGAATTAAGACATTTTAACTTTAATGACACTTTTCAGTCGTGTGCAATTCAATGACTTGTTCAATTTTCCAGCGAAAGCAAAATTAAGAACATAGTTTGCCAGTGCATCATTGGGAAAGGCACTAACGTTGTGTTCATTTGCATTAGGCAACCACAAATTTGTTGAAAATGCCGTTAAAGAAAACAAAACCAACCAGCCAATCAATATCCTCCATGACATATTGCAACAGACATCAACACAGAGCGGTACGGGAAAACTTAAAAATTAAACTACACTGATACGTGCACACATTGCAGATTTTAAGAAAACCAATGACAATATTATAAAGCAGGACCATAATTTGATAAACGGCATTGAACCATTTAATATATATGATCTTACCATATTTTGTCTTCACAAGTAATACCTACACGGATAACAGTTACCACAAAACAAATCCTCAATAATAATGGATAACTTCACATTGTAGTCTGGAATCTCCATCGGGGTATTCAACAATCGTTTTGCGGTAAAGCAAAGAAAATTAACATCATACATACATCTTTAAGCATGTTTTATAATCAATCAAATCCAATTCTTGGCATTTCCATTTACTAAAATCATTCCATTCATTTTAATAATTCCACTCTTATTAATTAGGTTAATGAAGAACATCCGAAGAACATATTAAGAACATCCGACAAAAATTTGAATACTTAAAGATAATAGAGGAGGAATTCGCAATTTTAAACTATTGTGAACCATAGATAAATTCCAGCATCAATATAGATTGTTTAAAACTCGATGGTTTTAATTAACCCATTAGAAAAGATGCAGCGTCATGATATACGTTTCTGATAAGCCAAGTTGCAAACGTCTGAACAATTTGAACTTTGGCTGTCATGATATTGATAGAATGTGAATTGAGATAACCTTGCATACTCGTTGTAGGGTGCAGATCAAACTGCTCTTCAACCAGTTTCTGAGTAAGTTTTGAAGCTTCAATTAATATCGTCAATGACACTTACAAACCTTTTATTAGTATGGCGGACAAAAATACTGATGTACTTGCACCTTCTACTTCTGCAAATTTAGTTGATTTAATGGCAAGAAATGATATAAAAGATCCTTTATGAGTTACCTCTACTAACAAAACCTTGCTTGATTCAATCATTGCAGATAGTGGTACAAATATAATTTACGAACATCTTAAAAATTGATGGAGAATTTAGTGATTATGAAGCTCCTAATATTGCATCAGCGTTAACATGTCCCTCAAGATGCCTAGCTGCACCGTGTTTGGATGTACAACAAAGCTGATGTTAACACATTGGACGCTCTGATAACAGGAACTAACTGGTTAGAGCTATTGCTAACACCAAGCGATATTGATGTGATAAGTAGACAGATCTATTGCTAACACCAAACGATATTGATGTGATAAGTAGACATATCTATCGCTAACACCAAGCGATATTGATGTGATAAGTAGACATATCTATCGCTAACACCAAGCGATATTGATGTGATAAGTAGACAGATCTATAGCTAACACCAAGCGATATTGATGTGATAAGTAGACAGATCTATCGCTAACACCAAGCGATATTGATGTGATAAGTAGACATATCTATTGCTAACACCAAGCGATATTGATGTGATAAGTAGACAGATCTATCACTAACACCAAGCGATATTGATGTGATAAGTAGACATATCTATCTCTAACACCAAGCGATATTGATGTGATAAGTAAACAGATCTATCGCTAACACCAAGCGATATTGATGTGATAAGTAGACAGATCTATCGCTAACACCAAGCGATATTGATGTGATAAGTAGACAGATTTATCGCTAATACCAAACGATATTGATGTGATAAGTAGACAGATCTATCGCTAACACCAAGCGATATTGATGTGATAAGTAGACAGATCTATAGCTAACACCAAGCGATATTGATGTGATAAGTAGGTACATTCACAGCAAAACTAATACAATTCTCCACTTTGTGTATTCTTTGTAAAACCGTCACAATTCTCCCACCTGATTGACCATGGTTTGACTGCCAATTAAAAAATATTTTAAGGAAACGGGATAGAGTACGCAAATATGTCAATAGGCCTATCGACTGGAACACATTCAAAGAAATCATTAATAAAGTAAACAACACGAAAAGGTACTCTAGAAAGCAATATATGGTTAATATTGATGCGCATCTTTCAGACTCTGACAAAAATGCTTCTAATACATTTTGAGAAAATTACAAAATCCTTTTTTAATCGGATCAATTCGTCAAATTATATTCCACAACTGATATATACAAGAAACAATGCTATGGTCAATGATTAAAAAGAAAAAGCTAAATTATTAAACGTATATTTTACCTCAGTTTTAACTATTGCTGATAGTAATGTTCCTCTGCCAATTTTTTAGATACCGTCAATAACATTACTATTATTGGAAAAGAAATTAAAGAAATTAAAGATGTTAGTGCTTGTTTTTCCCCACACCTATTAAAATGTATTTATTCAAGCCAGAGGAAGTTTAGAGGACTGGGAAGGCAATACCGTTTGTATCATAGGATGAGACAAATAACTTGTTTTCCATTGTTTTTGATTAAATTAACTTTACAATCAGAGTTAGTTTGTAAGTATAATGTTACAAATTAGCGCTTGAAATAAATTCATATATTTGGTATCTACTGTTTGATACCCAGTAAAACAGATCCTTGAAAGT
Organism: Unio pictorum; assembly: GCA_030141615.1. Lineage (NCBI taxonomy): Eukaryota > Metazoa > Mollusca > Bivalvia > Unionida > Unionidae > Unio > Unio pictorum. The sequence continues at coordinate 557,805 of JARLTB010000064.1, read as the reverse complement.
TGTCTGCTTTGGATCCCATCTTTTTGGAGTTGTCCATATCTATCCAATCAAAAAATAGAATATTGGATCCCATCTTTTGGAGTTGTCCATATCTATCCAATCAAAAAGTAGAATATTGGATCCCATCTTTTGGAGTTGTCCATATCTATTCAATAAAAAAATAGAATATTGGATCCCATCTTTTGGAGTTGTCCATATCTATTCAATCAAAAAGTAGAATATTGGATCCCATCTTTTGGAGTTGTCCATATCTATCCAATCAAAAAGTAGAATATTGGATCCCATCTTTTGGAGTTGTCCATATCTATTCAATAAAAAAAATAGAATAGGACTTGTGTCAATAAAGCTTCATGGGCTTTATGGTTGATGTCATAAAATGCGTGAAGACAATATCAGCACCATAAACAATTCTTGTTAATCCATTATTGAAGAAGAAACAAATTTGCAGGTAATTGGAAACTTGCACACATTCTTCCCATTTCATAAACGGTGATCCACGCGAGATTGCTAAATATAGATCAATCTGCTTATTTATATGGGTAGCAAAAATCTTTTAAAGATGCATTTTTAAGGATGTTAATAATTGTTTTCATACAAGTAGTTTTCATTTTATAAGTATCAATCATGATTCCATCTTGATTACTTCACTGTTTTTCAACTTATTGAAATCTATCATAGTACATGCATTTCATTAGAACAATACAAAATGTCTTGTTTTGTATTTGTTGATCAATCAAAAGTTTTTGAACAAGTCTGGTGCAAAGGCTGCTGTTTCTAATCTTTGTAAACGATATTGCCGTTGGTATGAGCTTTCTCACATCTAATTTTGTAAATGACCCATTCCTGCATTATTCATCCGCTCATTATGTAATAATAGATCTTGTCATTAATAATGACCTAATAAAACTGCATACTGGTCGAGCAAAAATCCCAGTGGCTATATTTTACACGAACAAAAACGTAACAAACAATCATGAACTTGTTTTTTTTTAATATCAAACTTAAATATGTAGATTCTCAATGCCTCTACACATATAACAAATACTCCGAAATATAACTTTTTGACTTTTATTATTATTTAGTAGATGTATTTGAAATATGGTTTCTCACCTTTTTTTCTCTATCATTTACATGTTGCTTATATAAAAAAGTTCCAAGTAAAATGTGTTAAAATGTTGATGTGAGAAAATTATAAAACTCTGGAAAAACCGTTTAATCTGGGTCACAAGTAAAGCGTCGGAAGAACCAAATTGATTTAAACACGTTTTTATCTACAACCAGTAGACATGAATGATAATCAGGCATGTCATTTTATTCATGGACATATTTCGTCCCTACATATCTGAAACAAATATATAAAAATAAGAGTCGGTAATTAGAATATCTAAAAAATTGTTGTTCCTGCTTATTCCGAAGCTGCGAAAGGGGATACTGATGAAAGAGATGCAACGAATCGATTTATATGAAATTATTTCGAAATAATGATGTGCATGTTCTTTGCCATGGTGATTTGTAGCGGTACATCCTGCGTCAAGAAAGTATTTTGAATTATTTTATTCGAATTCTTTGTTTACTTACATGATGACGCTGTATGCTACATTATGGATTATCGATACATTATTATCCTCTCTTTATATATATATATATATATATATATATATATATATATATATATATATATATATATATATATATATATATATATATATATATATATATATATATAATACTAGAATTATGGAATATTGATACATTATTCCTGTACGCTACATTATGGATTATCTCGTACTCTATTAATCTGAATTATCCCTAAACGATAATCTTGCACACTTCGTTATGGAGTATCGATAACTGATGAATTTAGATGCTAGATTATGGATCATCGATAAATGATGATCTTTCAGGCTACATTTTGAATTATGGAAATAATTCTGAACGAATAATATTGCATATGGTCTTAATCATAACCAGAAATGATAGCACTTCAAACAGTCAGTTTCACTGAATGCCAGCAGCTAAGGTTTGATGTTTATATGAATTAAGAAAAGCTTTGTTCAAGTGAGAAAAACTAAAATAAATTAAGGGAATACTGTTTTATTTACCGGACTTTATCGGACTTTTACGTGTACGAACTGAATATGTAAATTACTTATTGATTCCGCGGATACCATGAGGTATATATTCGGATCTTCTTGTTTCTGTGCCAACTCTAACATTTATTATATTAGTCTCGCCTATGAGCCGTGTGATTAAGTCCCCTTCCAGTTTGTGGCCTAGGATATGTACATGGTACTATATTAGTGTTTCCAAAAGCCAAAACACTTGGTTCTGTTTTCTAACGTCGCCAGAAACTGATACATATGTCTGGCTGTTATTGGCACATATATATGATCTTTTGTCACATAGTGGATGATTTGATGTAAGATTTGCACAAATTTGTTGATCATCTGTTGTGATTGTTTATGACTTGCTTGCACTGAGAAAACAAATAACTACTGTATTGGCAGAAATGATCAAATGCAGAAAATATAATTTAAATTGCATTCGAATACGAAGATTATGGAAATAGCGCTGATTTCTCAGATTGCTTGATTTTCAGACAGTATTTTTACAGGCGAATACTGATATTTCGGCGAACGTACGAAACACAACAACTTGAAAAGCACAACAAACATAAATCGTTAATCGCAAGTTTGGTTTCTGAATTTTGATACAGTGGACAATTTCAAACCAATGTATGCCATACGTTTCTCTTTTCCTAACAGTAACCAACAAAACGTTCCGTTCACTTTTCAACATTATTTAATCTGTATGATTATACTGAGAAAATTTTCCTTATTGTCCTTAAACCGGTTATTCTTGTATCTCAGTCGTCTTTGTGAAGGTATGAATTAAGGGTTTTTGAAACTCACAATTATGCGAGTAATTTCACAAATTAGTATTATCAAAATAATGTTACTTGCTTTTGTGTTGACCCGCGGTAGTTATTCGCTTCAGAAAGATGAATTATATGCAAGTATAATCTTCAAAAGAATATGGTACAATACAAAGCGAAAACCAGTGGTTCATTAAATGTTATTCATATATGGCATATTATATTGTTTTGGAGAAACGCCAAATAGTACAGTCGTGTATTGACTGGGTATAATTAATTCTGCTTGAGTGATCTTTTCTCCGTATTTCATAGAACGTTCCGTGTAGCGTGCAATTTTTCTACAATTCGCAGCCCAATGAAGATATGAGAAACTCAATTTCAATGGTCTTACAAATTTAGCACTGCAGTGTTCTTTAGTGTGCTGAATTGTGATTCATATCCTTTCATCTCATTACTTCGTCTCGATTACAATATTACAACATTACAGTATAAAGTAGAAATACATGACTGCAACGGCAAATTATCTCCAAAGCAATGTTTTTTTTCCTTCATTATGTTAATGTGCACAATTGTACACAAACTGGTTGTCCAGTTAATTACCGTTACTAATGTATGTTTATAACACATGTCTTAAAACATTTCCCAAACCTTAACATTTGATGAGTGTTTTCAAAATCAAAATCATGCCTACTGAGATGGAGACACATGCATATTCATTATTCCGCATATTTTAGTGTGAAGGAATTATTTCTTCAGCTTCTTAACGAGCGTTAGACAATTTATCTCGCAGTAGATGTAACGTTTTACGACTTATTATCACGCGAATACACAACCATGAACCTTTTGTCTGAGTTGTAATGAAGTGTATTTATTTTATGAGGTAATATTTGTCGAGCGCATTATTTCACTTTTATTTAGGTGAAAGAACATGTTTAAATTGGCTGTTTGGGTACGATTGTATATCAATCAGTCTAAACGGTTACTAGGTAACCATCATTCATTGCCGTCTTTACAACAGTTACACATGGAATTCGATTAGATAAGGGTAAAAAATATACTATAATGCATTGAATATTGTTCCTCTTTAGCTATTGTGTTGTCGATGTTTCTTTTTCTAAAATTTTTTATAAATAATATGCTGTCTTCCGATTAAAAGACAAGTAAAATAATTTGCCCTTAAGATATATTAATTTTACATAACTGGATACTCTACAGACATATCACATCAGTGGTCTAGGTGGTTGGAGCGTCCTTCTGAGTCATATCAAAAGCGTATAAAATGGCACTTCAACTGTGTCGTAAGGCGCTCCGCATTAAGAGGTGAGTGTTATGACTAGTTGGTCAGATGTAAGGACAATGTAAATGGTCGAGACACGATGCAATATGTCTTGCGGCATGAATTCTCCAGTGATATACATCATTACGAACTACCACACCTTATACAAGGTAGATATATGACTGAAAAATTGTCAAAGCTTCGTAAAAAGTCAAAAATTAACACACACACGCATGCACACACACACACACACACACACACACACACACACACACACACACACACACACACACTGTACAAAGTATCATGTAACGATTTTCCATGGTCCTTATTGTTAGATCTTGAAACTACCCCGTGATTGTTTCTAACGACAGTTCTGCTGGTCAGGTTGACATTGTTGTCTGGCATGTTGAAACAATGTCTTTGCCATTGTTGTTTTTGTTGTTGTTTTAGGGTTTAACGCCATTTTTCAGCACACGATAGGCTATGCATGGCGGCCGGTATTATTGGTGGAGGAGGAACCCGGGAAAACCCCCGGAAAGAACCACCGCCCCAAGAGAAGCTACTGGCAAGCTTTCTCACATAACTGCATTAGCCTAATCTTAGACTCGAACCCACGCAGACAGAGGTGAGACGGCAGTAATCCGTAACGGAAAGCGATTTAGACCACTCGGCCACTCGGGGGCCCCCTTTGCCATTGTTATTACGAGACTGTAGTGGTAATTGTATTTGAAACTGAACATGTTTGTATGTCATCTACTTTTCTGACTTACATTTTCCCCATAAATTTTGTTTATCAGGTGTTACACTAATATTATTTTTTCACGTTAAATGTCTTTCGGGTGCACGAATTTCTGCACCTTGGCCTGACGTAAGTAGTCATTATTAAAAATTTGCCTGCCATCTCCGTATGTAGTACCGGTAAATTTCGTAAACAACGTCATTATTTAACCGCGGAGGAAAACAAGCTTATTTAAAGACTCATTTACGGTAATGGTAATCGACTCATTTAAGGCAATGTTTACTGAATCATTTAAGGCAAAGTTTACTCTTGTTAGCCATTAATTTCAGACAAAAGGAAACTAACGTGGAACATATTCTCTTGTAGCATGTCTTTAAAATTTCAATCGTGCATCGGTGGAAACTTCTTCCGATTTTAATCACAGCATAATTTTGACAGATACATTTTGACGAATGTATTAATAGGATTCACGTCTAAGTCATACAATCCATATTGTTTCTCTCTCTCTCTCTCTCTCTCTCTCTCTCTCTCTCTCTCTCTCTCTCTCTCTCTCTCATATAAATGCAAATAGTCCATGAATGCAATGGCGTTCTGATGTGATGTAAAATATTTATTCCCAATTCTTTGGCCTATTAGACAGTACTTTACAAGAGACTGGTTAGGTTGGGGTGCGAACCTAACCAGTCTTTTGAAATATAGAACACTTCCAGAAGAGCTGTTAGTGATGGTTCTAGTAGGTCTTTCAAAAACTCGTAATGCATATTGTAAGGTCTAGTGGCTGTAAAATGGTAACTTATTTTGTAAGGTCTAGTGACTGTAAAATGGTAACTTATTTTGTAAGGTCTAGTGACTGTAAAATGGTAATGCATTTCGTAAGGTCTAGTGGCTGTAAAATGGTAACGTATTTCGTAAGGCCTATTGGCCGTAAAATGGTAACTTATTTTGTAACGTCTAGTGGCTGTAAAATGGTAATGTATTTCGTAGGGTCTAGTGGCTGTAAAATGGTAATGCATTTCGTAAGGCCTAGTGACTGTAAAATGGTAATGCATTTCGTAAGGTCTAGTGGCTGTAAAATGGTAATGCATTTCGTAAGGCCTACTGGCTGTAAAATGGTAACTGATTTTATAAGGTCTAGTGGCTGTCAAATGGTAATGTATTTCGTAAGGTCTAGTGGCTGTAAAATCGTAACTTATTTTGTAAGGTCTAGTGGCTGTAAAATGGTAATGTATTTCGTAAGTCCTTGTGGCTGTAAAATGGTAATGCATTTCGTAAGGTTTTGTGGCTGTAAAATGGTAATGTATTTCGTAAGGCCTTGTGGCTGTAAAATGGTAATGTATTTCGTAAGGTCTAGTGGCTGTAAAATGTTAATGTACTTCATAAGGCCTTGTGGCTGTAAAATGGTAATGTATTTCGTAAGGCCTTGTGGCTGTAAAATGGTAATGTATTTCGTAAGGCCTACTGGCTGTAAAATGGTAATGTATTTCGTAAGGCCTAGTGGCTGTAAAATGGTAATGTATTTCGTAAGGCCTTGTGGCTGTAAAATGGTAATGTATTTCGTAAGGCCTAGTGGCTGTAAAATGGTAATGCATTTCGTAAGGCCTTGTGGCTGTAAAATGGGGCCTGTTCAAAGATTCAGGTAGCTCCAATAATGAAAATGATTGATTATAGCTTTCTGAGGTATTAAATACGAATGTGTTTTTTTATTATCTTTTAGTCTTCGGAAGGCTTCTGAATAATTAGCCGATGACAAATTTGAAGATAAACTATCTGCAAGTAAATTTGCGATATTATGTTTGAAGTAGAAATTGTTGTTGCTTAATTTAAGATGTCAGAAATAATTGTATTTTCTCTTTTCATTTATATTGCGTATTGTGTACCATACTTACACTATAGAGGAACAAGAGTTTAAGTAGAAACATATTTTTGCATGGCTTGTTTATTCTTTGATTGTGCGTCGAGCATTGACTCTTAGAATGTGGTATTTACTTAGGGCGTCGGACAATTATTAAAATGTTAACTCTGCTTATCGGCGTTAGTTAAATGATTCTTTACATTCTTTAGTGAACCAATGTTTTAGGTTTCTGTTTCATTTCGGTGAGGACTAAAATAGATGTAAAATGTTGAATAGGGTCATGAACGCTTAAAACGGTATCGCTGTTGAACAATGTTTCAAAAATTACTTCAAGCTTGGTCCAATCGGCCGTCCTTAAATTCCATTGTGAAACTGCATCATCAGTTGTAGTGTTAATATTTATCAGAGAGTTTGAAAGGTGATCACTGCTGTTAAGGTCAGCAGCCACCTTCAAGCATAGTCCAACAGCTGCGAAGGAAAACAATTTGTCAAATAATACGAGTGTATGTATCCGTTTATACACACATACGTCGGTGATTTGGTGTTATATAGATACAAATCGTATCTAGAAATGAAGTCCTACATATTATTGCCTATGTCACTATGTGTAGTAGGTTGTTGCTTGGTGGTGTATAAATGGAACAGAAGGTACTCACGGGACGTAGAGTGACGTGTACATACATTTGTGTTCAAGGGGATAAACACTATTAGAGGCCCTTTTGAAAAACGGAAACTACTCCTGAGGCCCTGTCAATAGTTTGAAAGTAAGTGCTAAAAAGGGAGTAGTATTTAAACGTAATGTTGTCCGTATATTTTAAGAATGTTTCCTGTAGGCATACTACTGTAGGATAATATTCATCTAAAAGTAGAAGAATATAACTGCAATTGGTTTTAAGTCCTCCACAGTTGCATTGTATGATGGATTTTATGTAATAAGGTTAGACATTCGCGGGCAAAATAGATGTGGTTATTTATCTGGCGTAAGTACGAGGATGCAACTTTGTAGCTGTAAATCTAGAGCCACCTTGCGTACATGAAGCAGTTTCTGCTGCATCCATTTCCTCAATGTTGCCAATTGCCATCACACCCCTTTTGCAGCCTGTTTGCGTGAGCTCTTTACTCTTGGGTGGTTTTGGCGGTGGCGCGTTGTTGAATGTTGTTTGAATACATGCTGTAGTTCATGTGTATCGTAATATGGCGTGTTGGAGCTTGATGACGAATCAGATGGGCTTGTGTGCGATTGTGCGTTTTTAGTTGTTTTGGGATTGTGTTTCACTACAGCTGAGAAGGTTGGGGACTTGCATGTACTCGTACAAAGTTTATGGCCTCTGGATAGGGGATGTTGGAAGTGTTATTTACCTGCCTTTATCTGTATTTAATGATATGTGGAAGACTCAGGTAAGAAAAAACCAGCTCATATTTTAAAATTCTTTGATCGAAGTGAATTGCTTTCATTGCAGACAACAATCGGCTAATACAATATTAATTAGTCATAACAACGAAGCAGTTTGCGGGCGTCTCTATTCATAAATCTACCTAGCTATTCGCCTACGTACCTACTTATCAATGAATAAGTAAACGTTTTCTTGTGTATAATTAGTTTTTTTTTCTTGTATTTCTTATATTATTATTATTATTTCTTGTAAGGCACACAAATGTGAGCGATTCAACGGTTTGTCGGAGTTTATCAACGTTAAACAGAAGTGTAAAAGGTTCATTGCGATAACTTGCAATTGTAGATTATAATTCATTAAAGGATACCAAAATCGTTTCTTCCATTTCTCAGAAGAAAAAAAAATTAAAAAAATAAATAAAATAAACGAACACATAAAAAGAAACAAACAGATAAAAAAGAAAGATACACCAACAACAAAGGAACTACCTATACTACATGAATCAGCAAAATAGGAAATCGTGAAAAAATTATATTCCGGAATTTGTTGACTTATAAGACCCATTAAACTGAATGCTGCTTAAAGAATTTAAGATCTTTGCAAAGTGAAACAAAGGAAACATATGGAGTTGTGTATTATTAAATTCGATACAATAACATTGATTTGTCACAAATATATTGAAATTGTCGGTATCCGTACTGATTTGTTTTGAGGGGTCTACGTTGTAGTTCAAAATCGATTTGAAATTCAGTGCCTTTTCCCAGCAGCAGTTCAAACAAAATACAATCAATTGATCTTGCAAATGCAGCTGTCCACAGTTGTCTGATGCATTCGATCGACTCCGACTACTAGCATTACACGGGGAGGAAAATACGACATTTGATGGCGAAATCTCACATGCAATAATTACTTTGGGAGATTTTGGGAGATATTTCCATCTCTCCGCCAGCAAATATTTCTTCACAATGGAAACATTAAAGAATAAAAATAATTCAATGCTTTTGAAAGCACTCGAATAAACTCTTGATATTATTAAAATCGTTTTATGCCTACATGTTTGCTCGAAACCATCCTTATTATATCTGCGGACACATATTGGCTAGTGCTCTCCTTTATGTACTTATGGCTGATTATCTACGAAGTAGAAAGTAAACTAGATTTTAACTGCAACCAGACATTCTGTTCTATCAGGGAAAATAAATAAAGTGGCATGCAGCTAACACAATATAAAAGTTAGATGTAAGTATAGTGATATATATTATGCCTTCATTCACACCTAATACAATTAGTGTAAACTCTCTCTCTCTCTCTCTCTCTCTCTCTCTCTCTCTCTCTCTCTCTCTCTCTTCTCTCTCTCTCTCTCTCTCTCTCTCTCTCTCTCTCTCTCTCTCTCTCTGAACGTTTTCTTCATTACAAACGCACTGTCGGCAATAGCGTCTCACTGATTTTCGATTATCGTTGGTGACATGGTTTGGATCATTTGGGGCACGTCAATATTCCTTTCCGTTTCGCAATATGAGCTGTGTGAAGTGGCAGTAAACACCATACTGAAAAGCACGAACATTTAGATATCCGGGAAAATCTTGTTAAGCAAATATCCTCTATTATCCTCACGTTGCAAATTGTAGTCGGCTTATGCCGCCTAGGATTTTGCAAAGTATCAGTTTAAAGAAGACTTGTAATATGAAGCAGATGTTTAATGTGTGCCTTTAGGTTTACTGGAATGAAAGCACAGTGCTGACATTTTGTGCCAAATTGAAGGTATAGTTTAAAAAAGATAATGATAAAAAAATGACAAAATATAAATACATTAGAAGATAAACCCTTCCAAATAAATAGAGAAAGTTGAAATTGAAGTACTACAGTATAAAAAAATTAAAGTTGTCAAAATTCTTATATATATATATATATATATATATATATATATATATATATATATATATATATATATATATATATATATATATATATATTTAAAAGAATAAGTCACTATTTAATATATAAACCACATTCCATCTGAAAGTCAAAGGTTTCTTTGACGGCACATCATCATTGAGTTCCTTCACTGAGTTCAGATTACCCACCATCACCAAAGAAGGACCCCAACTCACTAGAAACCATAAATATACTTGTAATATGAAGCAGATGTTTAATGTGTGCCTTTAGGTTTACTGGAATGAAAGCACAGTGCTGACATTTTGTGCCAAATTGAAGGTATAGTTTAAAAAAGATAATGATAAAAAAATGACAAAATATAAATACATTAGAAGATAAACCCTTCCAAATAAATAGAGAAAGTTGAAATTGAAGTACTACAGTATAAAAAAATTAAAGTTGTCAAAATTCTTATATATATATATTTAAAAGAATAAGTCACTATTTAATATATAAACCACATTCCATCTGAAAGTCAAAGGTTTCTTTGACGGCACATCATCATTGAGTTCCTTCACTGAGTTCAGATTACCCACCATCACCAAAGAAGGACCCCAACTCACTAGAAACCATAAATATACTTGTCGCATGGTGGCAATAGTTGCACGCGACTCACTGTCAGGTCCAAATTATGGCGGAGGTTCACTCTGTCACACTTATGCATGAGGAATCCATACCACGTAAGCCATTCTTTAATTCTTTAACTTTCGTTTTGATTTGATATTTTATGAAAATACATTTATATTTTAAAGAATTTAGTTTTTGTATAATTTTACCTTGTGTAGTTACTTAAGATAAGCTCCTGGATTAATCTCATAAATAAGGAAGTTCCCAGTTGTAGTTGAAATAATTTAGCTCATATAATTAACGATATATGCCGACTTTTTGAATAAATCATATTATCGATCCTTTAAAATGAATGACAATATTTTCAAATGACGCCAAACATGCATGGTTTTCATTAAAATACGTACCGAGAAATGATGGAGGTTAAATCGTTCTGATTTATTGTCGGCATAAACTGTCAGGTTGTTTGATTAGTTCTCCTTGTACGTAGTACATTTTATCTTATGTTCATGTCATGTTCATGTCGGCGCTACAAAATTAACTATGTATGGACATAATTCGTACACCTGTTATTTAATGATGGGTCATGAACTGACACATGCAAAAATAGTTTGTTCATTTTAAAAATTCATAATTGCAAAAAGTACTACTTTCCCGGTCGTCGGCTACAGTATCTATATTGATTCATCGCCCTCAGTCTTGCTTTGTATGCCTTGAAGAGCTCCAAATGTCATAGATCATTAGAAGTAAATCAGTCGTAAGGAATGTTGACGATTAAATGTATAGATAATGCAGATTGTAGGAATGTTATATAAACTTTTATATTTAGTGTAAACTGATACCGAATATATTTCCGCTTCTTTTCTTAACTAAGATTTGGTGATAAATACGATGCCCATTGATAAAGAATATAATTCTATCCTGAATGACCCCTGACCTTTCGCAAAGGGACTTCACTCGTAGAAACATGAAATAGTTCTATAGCTCCATTGAAACTCCATGCAACTCGTATATTTTTCGGATTCGCATAGTGAATAAAGTAATTCATCGGGGTATTAGTTTTTGTTTATAATTATTATATAGAAATTGTAAACTTTGCATAGTGAATGTTCGTAAAGAAGATTATTTATTGGCAACTGTGATTAATGTGCTTTTGACTCACACTTGTCGACAAGCAATACATATCACTTTGTTTTGGTTGTTTCAGACTGTTATATAGCTGTCACTCTTTAATATAGTATTGTTATTATTATTATTATTATTATTATTAATATTATTATTATTATTATTATTATTATTATTATTATTATTATTATTATATTGTTACATTGGTATTATATTGTTTCTGTATTAATTTAATATTACACCAACTTCCTTATTGTCCAACGTCCAATATTTATTCTCTTCACTTCCTTGTTCTAATGCTCATCCTCAATCTCACTTGAAATAAGAACTTTGGTATCTGTTATTAGTGTCGCCAGGTTGTAAATAAAGTCATAAATTTGTTTTTCTTTGTGAGATTTCACATCCGAATGATGATTGTCTATTCTGAAAATAATTAAATCACGCGAGATGTTTTAAGGCATCATGCTTTCATTTAATCTTGTTTTAGTAATTAATTACATATCCTTTCTACGGCATTAAAGTTGTCAAGGCTGTTTGGAAGCGTGCACATAGGTCTGTTATCCCAGATATATATATATATATATATATATATATATATATATATATATATATATATATATATATATATATATATATATATATATATATATATATATATATATATATAACATGGCTAAAACATCACGCGATGAGCACGAGTATGCGGATTTAACACCCACCACTTATTACATCAAGTCGTTCCCCCGCCACTCTCGCAGAGGTGGAATTGCTGTCATCACAAAGAATTCCATGATAAAATGTCTTAAATACAACACAACCTTCAACTGATAAACATCGTTTGAACTATTCCAAACAACATTCACACTGGAACAAAGGTCAGTCCATTTTGTCTGTCTCTACCGCCCTTCTCATAGTAGAAAAAAACAAGCTGACTGAATCTCTCTTTTTGGAGCAGTTTCCGAATCTTCTGGAGAATGGAAATTCGATAGGTGGCAACCTAATTATTCTTGGAGATTTCAACTTTCATTTTGACTGTCCTGGAAACCCATACACATCAAAACTCCTAGATTCTATTCATGTTTTGAACTTTAAACAGTCAGTTAAACAACCCATCCATAAACATGGTCACATTTTAGACTGGTTTCTTCATAGACCTGATGATAATATTCTGCAATCCACCATTGTATCCCACGAACTTGCAGCAGATCATCCCTGCATTATATGCCATCTCGACGTATCAGTCCATAACCATCCACGTTTAGTTGCTACTAAGAGAAACCTCCGTATGATAAATATAACCAAATTAATGCATGACATCTAAGAAAACCTAACTTACATCCTACAGCAGACCAACTCGGTAACTCCCTGCGTTCATTGCATGAAAAACATGCCCGTTTTCTTCATGGTATAGCAGTGTTCTTCATGGTATAGCAGTGTTAGGGACCGGCTTCACACTGCTAAAAATCGCCAAAAAAGCAAAGAGGCTTTGGTTTTCCACCAGACTTATTATTCATAAACAAATCTATAAAGCCGCTAAGGAACGTCACAAACATAGTCCATTTAGCAAAATTATCCCACTACAGTACTTTTGTGTGTGGCTTGATTAGGATTTTGAACGCAGCTTTAAGTCACATCGCTACGATGTCTGGAGTGAAGCAAGTTTATAGTGATGTCAAATACTGGGGCATCATGCTACAGACATGTAGCATAATGTGCCACCTGTCACATTATCCTGACACCAGGCCGACGAGTCCTAACACTAACCTATTAATGCTGAACGTCAAGCGAGGCAGCTGTTAGTACCATATTTGTAAGTGCTTGGTATGACTCGGCCGGGAATCGAACCCACGACCTCCCGCTTCCGCCACTAGGCCACCGGAGCGGTTCCACTGCAGTACTAATATCATGGAAAGAGATCTTCAACATAATTAACAAACTAATGTCAAGGAACAAATGTACACCACTTCCAACTACCTTCTCTCCAGTAGACCTTCCGGACCTTCCGGACCTATTTGCAAATTTCTTCCGTGACGAAGTACACACCATTAGGGATTCGTTTGACAACACAATTTTAATTGACTCGTCACCATAGAGTTATGATACATAATTTCAGTGACAACCATTAGGAGCATTCGAACCTGTCTATATTGATTTAGTCCAGACAATCGTGATGAAGAGTGAACCAAAGTCTTGTGAACTTGATCCAGTTCCAACATCACTGTTGCTTGAGTGCTTAGACCCAATATTGCCTTCACTCACTGTTGTTATTAATATCTTTCTCTCATCAGGGGGAATTCCCATCATTTTTCAAAACTGCCATCGTAAAGCCTCTGCTAAAGAAACTAACACTTGATCATAACGATTTAAAGAACTACCGCCCAGTTTATGCTCTCCTGTTCATATAAAAAACTCTTAGAAAAGGTGGGTCTAACCAAACTTATATCTCATTTGAATTAAATTAAATTAAAAGTCTTTTTAGTAATCTATAGTCTGCACATCTCCCTTGCCACAGTACTGAAACTACTTGTCTGAAAGTATTTAATGACATTCTCTCTGCTTTGGATAGTGGAAAGATTACAGTCCTCACCCTCCCTGATTTGTCTGCAGCATTTGACACAATAGACCATGATGTATTACTTCACCGTCTCCAGCTTGTATTTGGCATACAGAACATAGTCTTACAGTGGTTTAAGTCCTACTTAGTCAACAGGACACAATTTATATATGCAAATGGAATACATTCCAGCCCAGTTGATCTATGTTGCGGTGTTCCACAGGGGTCTTTTCGTGGTCCCTGTTCTCTTCCTTCTATAAACTCAGCCGCTCTCAAGTGTCATAGATCATCACCCAGTGTCTCACCAATTGTAAGCTGATGACACCCAAATATACAAGTCTAGCCACCCAACTGAAGTTGATGCTACCATCCATGGAGTAGAGAGGTGTATTTCTGATGTGAAATCATGGATGACATGTATGACATGTAACAAGCGGCAGATGAATGATGATAAAACTTAGGCCTTTCTGATCACAACACAAAGACTTTCTCATTCACATCCTTTACCTCAGAGAAAAAATATTAGCAACACCAACATTAAATTCACACCGTCAATACGTAACGTAGGTGTTACTCTAGACAGTACTCTCACTTTGCAGCAACATGTCATGCACATATGATAGGCTGCATATCTTGAGCTGAGACGCATCAGTTACATTCACAAATATCTTTCAGTTGTTCATTAATACTTTCAATACTTGACTAGTGTAACTCAACTCTGTTTGGTTCGTCTCAATATCTCGTCCAGAAACTCCATTAGAATCAAAACACAGCTGTTCGGATCATCTTTAGAGTACCTCGATCAGAGAACACATCACCAATGCTCTATACACTACACTGGCTATCTATTCGATACAGAATCAAACACAAAAGTTGTTCTCTGTGCAATATTTCACTGATAGACTCCAGTCCAACATACCTATGCGGCCTCACCCATGTGTATACACCAGCAAGATACTTACCCTCCTCTTCTGACAATCGTAAACTCATTGTTCCCACTATGAAAACGAAGTCATATGGACAACGATTTTTTGCATGCTAGGGCCCGGTGATGTCGAACGAATTGCCCACTGAAATTAGACACAAAGACAGAGTGCTCTTAAAACTCACCTTTTTCGACTGCAGGAACACACTTAGAGACCTAATAATGTTTTATATATTATATGTTTTCAGCATGTTTTAATGTTTTCCAATTTCATGATTTTTGATTTTTGTTTTTCTGTTGTGAAGTCATATCAGTATAGATGTTGTAAAGCGCTTAGAGCGTCTAAAGATTAGGCGCCATACAATGTCTTCTTTATATATATATATATATATATATATATATATATATATATATATATATATATATATATATATATATATATATATATATTTAGGTGGTCCACCATTCAAATGAATTTTTTGTCAAAATATCGAAAAGGCATATTTCCAGTTTTTCCACTCATTTTAAACATGTCATTATGTTATATACTATTGCATGCAGAGTTGTATATAGATATTGCAATAGTACATGCTCAGTTTTTATCTGATTATATTCAATAGTATGATGCTAAATTTATACAACGGGTGTTAGAAGTATTTATTATATAACAAATTAACCATTCACTACATCTTTTAACATTTTTCAACTCATCGGAGACAATAGTTTCATCGCAATGAATTCAGACAGTATATGTTGTTTTCAACAATTTTCTAAATGATTTGTTCAATGTTTAAAATGTTAAATATAGTTTAATATATTCTACATTCAGCAATGTTTTAAAGTCAATGGTAGTTATTTGGTAGATTCTTCAGTTAGTCTCTATGTCCTTTGCGTTTTCGCAAGTTGGGCTGTTCTTTACGGTCCTTCTCAACAACTTGCAGCACGTTCTGGTAATGTTCTTCACCCCTTGCTGATGCCAAGAAATCTGAGCTGAGCTTAACACCTCTCTCAGCACAGTCATTGACAACGTTCAGCGATTGAAGGTTGCCGAGAGAAGCTTGGTACGCAGTA
This sequence comes from Unio pictorum, assembly GCA_030141615.1. NCBI lineage: Eukaryota > Metazoa > Mollusca > Bivalvia > Unionida > Unionidae > Unio > Unio pictorum. The sequence continues at coordinate 541,489 of JARLTB010000064.1, read as the reverse complement.
GAATTTGGCCAGTTCGCAACTTCTTCAGTCATGAACTCAGCGTTCAGCTGAAGAAGAGTGAATGTGTACCAGGAATCAATACTAGCAAAATCAGCAAGAGTTGTGGTCAGAGTAACAGTTGCTGGAAACTTTGCCTTGCCAAAGCCTGTTCCAAACCGGTTCTGTGGTGCCAAGAGGGCCGTTTCTGGTTTAACAGCCAGCAGACTGTCTGCAAGGTCTCGCCGTTCAGCGTCAGGCACCTTACTGCTCTACAGAGCAAGAGGAATCATCTCTGCAGTCAGGTACCAGAGATGCAGTTTGAAGGCATGCAGTGCACTCTTAGAGACATCTGGATTCACGACCTTGTACTTCAATAAAGACTTGTACAACTGCAGGTCGTTCCACGGCGCATTTACCGCTGAATTGCAAGTCATCCACCAACTGCTGTAGACCAGTGTTGCGAAGTTCACAAACGCCCTCACCTTTGGAACTTTACTCAGTGTAGTAATAGTGTTACGTGGTAGTTGTTGAATTTGCAGCTCAAACAGGCATATCTTAATCGAATAGATGAGTTTAGCCATCCATCTGGCTTTGTGTAAGGCTCCAGGTCGCTTGAAGGTGACAGGATGATCTTCAGTTTTTCCATCAAGGAACACTGTGCACAGCTCAGCAAATTCTTGATAATCATCTCGGCGTAGCAAAAGCTCTGATTTGGCAAGCTGGAGAACACTGGTTCGAAATGTATCTACAATCTGAAGTGCCTCGTGGTTGAATGATGTCAAGTTCAATCGAGATAGCTGTTCATCATTGCTTTTAGATGGCACCGTCAACATTTGGAAGCTCTTAAGAAATCGTGTAAACAAGGTGACGTCTGGAGACTTGGATGCCTCAATCTTCAGATCATCGAAAACATGAGACAGGATAATCTCACCAACATGGTGATGACAGGCTGACCAAAGGAGAGCTCGTCCAAGCTGCTTTTGGACTGCCACACAGGCTGCAGTTACGTGTCTGTATTCGATGCTGTGGTATCGAATGTCATATTCACAATAGACTCGGTACATTGCCATGATGAGAACAAACCCATTGTCAGATCAGCAATTATATCTCCGGTCCTTCTGTCTGTTCCAGGATGGTATGATGGGACTCCAAGAAGCTTCAATTCTGTGGCATTTCCAACGACGACAGTGAGACGTTCTTCTGTGATATTCTGGTTTGACAGTGATGGCATCAGCTTTGAGTCCCGATGCAGGGATACCAATTTTGGCGGGATCCATTGGTCCTTACAATTCTCTGCTATCCATCTTCCTATCTGACGCCTGGACTTGTCTGCGGTTGAATATGATGTGGATATCTTTGAAGTATCACCACCTGCCTCTGCCACTAATGCCTCCGTGTATGCAGCTTGTTGCACTGGAGTCATCTTCAGACGTGTGGCTAGTTGAACAAGGAGTTTTCTGGGACAGGGTAGCCGAACGAGGAGTTGCTTGCAGACCTGGAACGGTACTCTCTTCACTGCCTTCCATTATTCAACTGGCGTCTGGCAACAACATGAATATAACAATAGTGATTAACACTTAACAGTCAACATGTGCTAAATCTAACAGCCCTGTAATGACAAATAACAGTTTGCATATAACATTTGTAAAACAGGCTATAGAATTGCGACAACATGAAAGCATAATATAATAAGTTCAAAAAAAATAAAAACGTTTAATACAAAATTAGATAAAATTGAAATATTTTGTAAAAACTCACTTTCAAAGATTGCAGACTTCACAAACAACTTGAATAAACAAGCAAAGAATAGTTATTTAATCAAATTCAATACCATTGTAAAATATTAAATAAGTAAAGAGGTCAACAGCAAATAACATTCAGCTAAATGAATATCGCAATATAGTGCTTCATGATGTAAATCTTGCTAATTGAGGTGGACCCCCTAAACAATGTTGGAATTAGACAAAAATTGGCAGAAATTCTTTTTATGACCAAAGAAATGTTTTAAAACTAGGGACATCATAATTGGTTGACATTTGGGCGTTTGATGCACCCTAATATATATATATATATATATATATATATATATATATATATATATATATATATATATATATATATATATATATATATATATATATATTGAATGAAGTAGGTTTAAGCATTAGGTTACATTAAAATTTACAAAACATCTTATGTTAGTTAAGTAGGACTGATATATTGACTTCGCACGACAGGTTTATTTTTTCATCAACTCAGTTCGCTGCCTACTAAACGTGGGGCAAAATATGACACAGTGCATGGTTGTTTCGATATCACATCAGGGATAACAATGAGTGTCACAAGTTGAACACTGTAAAGATCAGCTTTACAATGTTTGGACATAAATACTTTCAAAGCACTGTTAGACATACTACATTGTGTTTCCTGGTCGAGATTGTTCCACAAAGATTCGGTTCATGGCATAAAAGACATGGTAGGTATCAATCAACTACCGCGTAACAAACATTCCAATAAGCTGTCGACCAAAAGAATCGCCAGCTAGGTGTGCTCCAATGCATACATTTATTTCGCAACTCGCAAATGTCGAATTTGCGGACGTACGAGGGCCGAGCATATAAAGGTAACCGGTAGATCATAGTCAGTTAAATTTTCATCCATTTTTTTTTCATGTTTTCTTAATATGTAAAGAAAAGGTTAATGCAAGTTAGCTGAGATGAATTAAATTACGTGATACGTACGGTTAATTAAAATCATCAAGGGAAAAAAATCGTGATAAGGTGTTTAAATCATCCCTCCCCCCGCCCAATCTCTAATGGACTCTCATGCCTTTGAATTCCAGGAAAATACATTCATACAAACTCGGATGTATGATCAGTTAACAACTTATAGAATTTTCCTGTTGAAAAGTATTCTGGCTGGATATTAGGAATCTCCCAAAGTATAAACAAGATAGTGTAACTTACAAGTGGGTTTAAATCAGTCAGAATACCTTGTGTCTTTTCTACAAACTGGATCGTTCGAGGGATTAGCACAGAGTTAAACGGGATAAATCGGTAGAAAATGGCGGACAACTTAGAGAGTATGATATTAAATACAGTATGGTATCTTCATGTAATTATGTGTATGAGTTCATAAAAAAGTTTTTCGACGGCATTTCAAAATAATCTTGGGAACGTTTTAATCAAGAATAAACCTTATTAGCCCAGACGGCCGTAATAAACTCTATGAGGTTTTGTGAGGTGCACATGACGGTTTGTAGGGGAACAAGGTACATGAAGACAAAATGGCAGCTACTGTACTATTTTCCAGCCGCATTGCCAATGATAATAGCCCAAACATGTTTTTATTAAGAGCAGGTAGGTTACATTATGACTGGCAATACACAACTGGGTATATTAAAATAGCGGACAACCATGCGTCAGAAGTGAAAATGCAAATTTCAAACGTTTTATTCAAATGTGTGAATGTATTGCATCACATGTACACATTAGGAACAATATGGTTTATTTTTTTAAAAGTAGAAATTATCCCTCAAAAGAAGGCAAATGAATGCTGAGCGGGAGTCATTCGACATCATATATTACCGGCATAAGGGAGGTAACTGCTACAACTAGCACGCTGTTTGTAAGGTTTATGGAATTGACAAAGACGATACCAGAACAATGACAAGGAATTTATATTAGTGGAATCCCCAGAAATAAATGGTTCAAAATAAAGTTATATTCCGTCGCTGATAGTTTTTTTCGTTTGCACCGAAATTTGGATAGAATATATGGTCATAAATTAACTTTTAATTCAAAACTATGGTAGTAACTATGGTAGTAATTATTATTATAAAGACGAAAGTCGCAGATATTACATTTTCTGTCTGTTGCTTCCATATACTATAGTAGTTCAGCCTTTCAAAAAGCAGAGTTAAATTCCTTAGCGATGTCCTATATCATAAAAAACCGTATTCATTAATTATGTCTAGGTTTTGAATTTTTATTTCAGTTTTACTTATGTCGCTGAACATCCATACCATTTTTTGTTGCTTTCTTAACAAATTCACCATCACTTATTAACATCGCAGATACTGTTTATGACTTCATATGTAGCTACTCAGTATGTACATTCGGAATCCCAGTCATACTGTATTTATCGGCTATTCAGTTAATTGGCGGTAAGCTATGACATTTAAGAATATAACTTCCTTAATCAATTTTATAAATAAACCGATCAATTCGTATCATTTTCGCTCAGTTGTTGATTTCAGAAGGCGAAACTATCGTCAGAATATGAAGAATTTAGTCAAATGATTCAAAGATAAATAAAATATATTGCTGATACTATAAACAAAGAATAGCTTCCGTAATGTATTTATCCATCACCAGAGTGTACTTCGTTCAAATAGAACTTGTTGTCTGAGATTTGTAGGTCATTTTTCGTATTTGATTAAAAATAGCCCAAGACCGTGCTTACCGAAAGAAAATGTTTAGCATGCCGATTTCACAATTAGATCAAGTCTATTACCAGAAATATGCAAAGTAAAATGAAAGACGACGTAATTTGATTTCGGTTGCGGCACAACATTATTCCTTATCCTTGATGATTATGATAAGCAAACTAACAGGATCTTCTGAACTGCAGTTCATACTACTTTAGTCGCATCATATGCTCTCACATGTGCGCATGCTTGTGCCATCAAATTATTAAACGATTAGCTTCAGTTCGAACTGTCAGCCGGTTTAAAGTTACTTTTGAAAATGTAATGTCCTCTGTGACTGGTTGTCACAATGTCTCGAAACGAACGAAACATAGACTTGAAAGTTGTATTATTTTCAGTCTCTTTTAAATTCTTGTTTTAGCATTGTGATTGCGTCACGGTTTATGGAGACGTGATGGTAGCTTTTAAATTGGTTTAAACAATATTTATTTTAGCAGAATTCGTTCAACAAATATTAGAAATACATTGTACCGATATTAAACAATAACTTGTGTGAAATAATTTTCAAAAAATTTTCTGAAGTCGGTGACTGCATATCAAGTTGGTAATTTGTCATGACGAAGGTTAGGATGAATCTTAAATTTATATTAATATAAAAATATGAACGTTAAGATGGCAATTGTATTATCCCTTATTGATCAACGGCAAATATTTTCGCGTGAATGATATAGTGAATGATATAGTTTTGTACATCATTTTCTGTTAATAATTATTATGTGCAAATCGTAAACTATGCTAAGCCATTGTTTGTAAAAATGTTCTTTATTAGTGTACCAACAGTGATTAACCTGGTTACGACTCTCAAAATTTTCCATTTTGAAAATTGTGTTTTATAAAAAATATAATAATAATAATAATAATAATAATAATAATAATAATAATAATAATAATAATAATAATAATGAGGACTTTGTATAGCGCCTAATCTTTAGAAGCTCTAAGCGCTTTACAATATCTATAATGATATGACTACAAAGAAATAAATAAACGCAGAATTTTCCGAGTCAAATTTGTTTTTTTTTGGTGTGAAATGAAGGATTCCATGACACTTTTGTTGTACGGCTGGAGAACATTTCGACAAACAATACATGTCACTCTGTTTTCCTTGTTTCAGATTATTATAATATAACACTGTCGCGTTTTAGTTTAGAATGCGAGTATTATTATATTCTTACAGTGTTATTATGTTGTTTCTGTATTAATTTATTATTATAATTATAGCCTTATTGTCCAGAGCCCAATCTTTATTCACTTCACTTCCTTGTTCTAATGCTCATCATCATTCTCACTTGGAATAAGAACTTTAATATCGGTTTTTAGTGTCACCAGGTTGTAAATGCAGTCGTAAATTTGTTTTCCTTTATATGATTTCACATCCGAATTATGATTTACCTTTCTGATAATAGTTTTCGTCAAGCAAGTCACGATATGTTTTATCATGTTTGTCATTTAATATGATATTTAGTGATTAATTACGTATAGTTTCTGCTTAGTTTTTGTTAGGCATTAAAATAGTCAAGGTTGTTTGGAAGCGTGCACATAGGTCTGTTAACCTAGACTATAATAGCAGTGCGTTAACATTTCTCTTTGTTAATGATGGAAAAGTAGTTTCAACCATTAAGTTACATTGAAATCTATCGAAACATGATACGTTTGCCAGCTAGAATCGACATATTGACGTTGTACATCAGCTGTATTTGTTTAAAACTATTTTATTATCATAATAGGATACATTGCAATTGGGTACAACAACTTCTAACAACTTGTAAGTATTGCAACATATTCAACACGACAATGATTGGAGAGAGAGAGAGAGAGAGAGAGCGAGAGAGCGAGAGAGCGGCAGGCACAATGGAAGTTTACACGAGTTTAGTAAGTTATTGAAATCTTCCAGTAGCGGTTATATATCTTCATACATGATGCGAAATTCTATATTTTTAATTTGCATCAATCTTTATCTAATGCAATACAATCAAGCTAATAGTTGCGTATGCCTTTCGACACAGTTCGGTGTCTACTGAACTTGGGACAGAACATGACAAAGTGCATGTTGGTTTCCATCGCAGCGTAGGAAGAAAATGGTTTGTCACACGTTGAACACAGTAAAGCTGAGCTTTTAATGAACGTGTGAGGTATTTGCGCCGAAAAAATATATATAATATAAATATATATATATATATAATATATATATATATATATATATATATATATATATATATATATATATATATATATATATATATCTGAGTTTCAGATTAGCCATCAAAACCAAAAAGTAAGCTCGAAATCATACAAGTACGTATCGCATGTCGGGAGTTGTTGCACGTGACAAGAATGTTGCAGACTGTCAGGTTCAACTTCTGGTGGAGATTCATTCTTTCACAAGTATTGTTGAGGAATGCACACGATGTAAGCCATTCTTTAATTCCGTAACTTTTATTTTGCTTTATTTTTTATGAAAATAAATGTATCTTTTAGAGAATTTATTGCTTTTTGGATTCGACCTTGTCTTGTTACAATATAAGCGACTTGAGTAATCTCATAAGCAAAGTTGTTCACAGTTGTAGCTGAAATAAATTAGCTCATTCAGTTGGCTATCATTTTCAATCAACCAGTTTACACCCATGAAGTATTTTATAAATTCTGACTTATTTAATTATCGATCCTTTTAAATGAATGACAGGACTAGTAAATGATACCAAGCATGCATGTTTGTCATTAAAATACGTACCGGGAAATGATGAAGATTGAGTCTTTGTAATTTACTGCTGATGTAAACTCTTTTTTTCCGTCGCTTGATACATTTATCTTGTTCGCGATACATATGTCATGTTCGATGTCGTTTAATGAAGTCTGGCGTTAAAAAAATTGCCCAATATTTTTTAAAACTTAAGAATCGTATTTACAGCAAATACATAGTTATGATATTGTTGGGATGTGGTTGGGATGAGTATTTTGCTGTCAGTATGGGTTGCTCAAATAATCATATAAATGGAGAAAAAAGGGCGTAACAGATTCATTTTTATTTCACTTTAGTAGAGCCCGTTCTCTTAACAATTTGAAGATTCCTACAGCTAACCGTTGAAGGCAATGACGTATTGTTACCTTGCTGTTAGACAAGATAAAAGATGGGGTCGATTTTCCTCTATGTCAGAAAATCAAGATGGTGACAGCAAGTTCTATTTAAGTTTTGATAAGGATATTATTTTCCTTTTAAAGTGAGAAATGCCATGAGCATCTTTCCGGGTGAAAGTGATATTTTGTTTAATGGAATGACACATTTATTATATTCTAGTTTACAAGCCAGCCATAAATTGGAGCAGAGGTTACCTTCGTTGGCCCAACCCTCAAAAGAAAAAGAACAAAGCCGAAAAAATTGCAAGATTAGTTTTTATTCATGGTTTTAAAAGATGCAATCTGAAGTATCAGATGCAAAAATACTTTCTTTCTAAAAATACAAATTTGCACAAAGTACAACATTCTCTTTTCCAACGCCCAATTTTTATTCTCTTCACTTCCTTGTTCTAATGCTCATCCTCAATCTCACTTGAAATATATACTTTGGCACCTGTTAGTAGTGTCGCTAGGTTGCAAACAATGTCGTAAATTTCTTTTCCTTTTTTATGATTTCACATCCGAATTCGAATATTCCATTCTAAAAATAATTGACATTATCGTCAGTCATCAACGCGATATTGTTTTAAGGCATCATGTTTGTCATTTAATTTGTTTTCAGTGATTAATGACATGCTTCCTAGTTAGTTTTTTTTAGGTGATTAAACTTGTCAAGGCTGTTTGGAAGCTCCCACCTAGGTATGTTAATACAGATTATAAAAGATCTGAGTTAACATTTGTTTTTGTAAATTAAGTAAAAGCAGTGTAAAGCATTAAGTTACATTGAAATGTATCGAAACGTCATATGTCTGCTAGCGTGACCTGACATATCGACCTCGCACGGCAGGTATATTTGTTTAAACATATTTTATTGTGCCAATTGGATCCAGGCTGTAATTACTTAAACTTTCCCTCTCCTTAGTTGATGCCAAAATGACAACATAATAATGAAAAATGATTGGAGAGAAAGAGAGAGAGGGGACCAATGGCAGTAATCACGATTTGAGTAATTTTATTGAAATCGTTCTGTAGCGGTAATATATTTGCATACATGATGTAAAATTCTATGTATACATGATGTAAATTTCTATATATACATGATGTAAAATTCTATATGTACATGATGTAAAATTCTATATATTTCATTTGCATCACCCTTTTTCCAAAGCAGTAAATATAAGCTTATTGTTACACAAGAGATGGAAAGTAATTTTATCATCAGCTCAGTTCGCTGTCTACTAAACTTGGGACAGAACATGATGGTTTTAGTCCGACCCCAGGAACAAAAAAGGAGCGTCACAAGTTGAACATGGTGGCGATCAGCTTTTATCGAAAGTGAATTGTGTCGTAATCTAGTATGGATACTATCAAGTGTTCGATTCATAAAACTTGGCATTATGATATATACACGTTTTGGTGCTATCACTGTAATACATCTAAATTGTGTATTCTGGTCGAGATGGATCAAGATATATCTGTTCAGGGTATAGACTATACGACAGGTATCAATCAACTATCGCATAACATAACAGAACTGTTGAATAAAACAATTGCCTGCTAGGTGTGATCCATATATATATATATATATATATATATATATATATATATATATATATATATATATATATATATATATATATATATATATATATATATATATATATATATATATATATAGGAAGGAGCGTTTGGCGGTTGTATGAGAGCCGAGTTAGACACCTATGTAGTTTCATTAAAACGTGTCATACATTGTTTAAATTTTTCTTAAAATATAAAGACATGAATAATGCTAATTAGATGAGATGAATGCAATGGCATGCTACTTATGATTAATTAAAATCAATGGAAACAAAATCCTGATAAGTGTTTTAAAACTAATCTCTATAAGATTCTAATGCCTGGAATTCAAGGAAAATACATTCTTACCTAAAAATATTATAGGAATATGATCAATTAAGTACATATACAATTGTTATGTTCAAGTTAGTCTGGCTGGATACTACAAATCTAGCAAAAGTCTTAACAAGAACAATTAACTAACAAGCGTGTTTAAATCAGTCAGAAGGCCCAGTGACGTTTCTACAAAATTGAATCGTTCCATGGATTGGTACATATCAAAATGTGAGAACTCTGTGGAAAATGAACACAGACAATATGACGTCAAATGCATTGTGAAATCGTCATGGATCTTCCCCCTGAAGTTCATAAAAGAGTTACCAACGGATTTTGAAAAGAATCTAGAGAACGTCAAGTCACGATAAAACGGTCTCAACTCACACCGCCGTAACAAATGCTGTAAGAGTGCAAATGACGTTTGTAGAAAAACTATATTGTTTTCCAACCACATTGTCAATGATAATGGCTTAATTAAGTTTTGATTGGGTGAAAGTAAGTTATGTCAAGACTGGTAATACACAAATGGGCATATAAAAATGGTGGCCAACACGGCGTCAGAAGTTTAAATACAAATGCCAAAGTGGTTTAAACAAAATATATTTGAGCAGATTTCTTTCAACAAATATTATAAATAAATTGTACCGAGATTAAATAATTACTTGTGTGAAATAAAGTTCAACAAATTCATTAAGTGGGTAACTGGGTATCAATTTGGCCATTTGCCATGACGAAAAAATATTATGTACAAGTTTATCAATGTAAAAAGATGAACGTTAGATTGCCTTATTAAACAACAGCTAATATTTATGCGTGAATGATATAATCTTGTGCCTTAATAAAAACACGACGTAGCTGTTTAGTCGTATAGGCATTATCATCATTGATGTTTGTAATTTGTTAATCAGCTAGTCAGTCGAGAAATTGTTGCCTTAATCTCAACGCGTATTTCGTTTTCTAAACTAACGGATGATATTGTAGCTGGAATATAGTATTGTAACCTATCTTGGTGTAATTTCATCAGTAAACTCAGATTTTTGTTCTATCTGAGCATACACTCTGTTATATTAAACCGCGTTATAATGAGGCCTCTGTGTTGCTATTCGGATTTATTACTGTTATATTAAACCGCGTTATAATGAGGCCTCTGTGTTGCTATTCGGATTTATTACTGTTGACTGTTCTTTTAGGAAAATTCGCAGGTGTAAGATTAACATCTACTGTATCTTGTAGTGACGTAAATATTACTTTGTAGAAGCGTTTTACTTCACATGAGCACAACAATACTGTAAGATGTATGTTCGAAAAATGTTGAATACATTTCACAAAAACAAGAGAGGGAGGGATCCTTTTCACTAAATGTAAGAGAGACACAAAATATAAATTAAAAAATGTTCAAAATAACTGTAAATAGTATATAAAGAAAATTATTAAGGTAAAACATGCAAAATGAATACAAAGTAATTTAAATTCGTTTTGTAAACAACTATTTTTTTAATTAAAGAAACAACATTTCCTTACAAATTTCATTTTGTTCTCGTGAGGTCGAATACTACTGTCGGATCAGCCCAGATCAGCTACCGTTATGCATTCCTGAGCAAGGCACTTGCCTGAAAAATAAACTAGTAACGTCGGTGTGTCTTTAAGTGCCATACCAACATCCAGTTTATTTAATCTAAACAGTTTAACAAATTCATGTTCAATAGTTGGAAATGTACTTAAATAATGAACGGCAGTTTTAAGGCATATTCATTTAATGTTTAAATAGAAAGAAAAAAACTCATAAGTAAACATTTGTTTTGGTTTTAAATTACATTTAAAGACTGTTTTCACACATTTATGTGTGCACACACATATCGCTCGAACATTACCTAATGTCTTACAGTACATAAGGTATTCAAGAAAAGTTTAAATCATGTTGTATCATATTTGCAACATGTATTTGTTCAAATACAAATAGTACCATACCTGCTAATCAGGAATATCCAAATATTGCTGGAAGCATCACTACGAAAATAATTTAAAATCTGAGACGATAAGAAATGTTCAGAAATCTTGTGAACTCGGGACTTTTACAGGCTAGTCTCCTTCTCTTAATCATTGGTTTATTTTCCAGATTACTCTTGTATCACAAGGCCATTGGCTTTTGTCCGGATTTAAAGAAGAGTGGATCTTTTTCTCTGTTTAAATATTGTTTGTTGTAATTATAATAATGCCTAAACAGCATTCTGAATCTTTTCCAGTCGTTCGCTCGTTTTCTTTATATGTATTGTGTGTCGTGATTGTGCCTACACGAACACAGTTTGTAAGGTGTTTCACTGATGTATTGAGGTAAAGTACTAGTATATTGTGCATAAAACATATGGTTTTGACATTCAAAGCCTTTCAAACTGCTCTACCTTAGCGCACTAATAAATGATTTAAACTTCAGTCTAAAGTCGCCAGCTGCTAAGTAGAATTATTATATTCATAAATCAGTCTTTGCTAACAATGTTCTGATTAATTGCTTGAAGTATGGACTAAGATGCTTCAGAGGGTAGGAACCTAGTGCATTATGTGGTTATGTGAAATGAATCAAGTAATAGTGTATTAAAGGAGAACTTTGAATCTTTGAGACGGCACACTATATCTAAGGGTGGTTTCCTCCATTGATGTACTAGAATGAATGGGTAAGACAGTTTACATGTGACAAGCGCTCAATCAAAGTTACTTGCTTTCACTTCAGACATCAATTTGCTAAAATAATTATGCTTTTCGTAAAGATGTAGTAGTTTGAGGGTTTCTTTATTCATAAATATTCTTATCTGTTTGCTTACGTATGTTCTTATTAGTGAATAAACGCTTTCTTGTAATTAATAGATTATTTGCTGTAAGTCCCACAAGTGTGACCAAATATACTCCTCATCCAAAATTACTACCCACCAATCAAATCTGTTTTGGAAAGGTTCTACTGTATTCATGACCACATTATTTATTATTATACCACATTCCGTCTAAAAGTAAACGATTTGTTCTGATGACGGAACATCATTATGGACTTCCTTGACTGAGTTTAGTTTACCACAGCGCCAAAATAGGAAACATAACCCACCCAAGCCATATAATTACACGTCGTCTGGTGGCAGACGTTGCACGTGACAAAAATGTTAACCTCTTTCCGTTTCAAACGTCTGGTGGAAAATCTCTCTTTACTAGGTACGCGCGAGGCTCTTTTGTGTGTACGTCATCAACCCAATAACACCATATATCTGTGTTTTTGTAATAAAAGAAAGATGCCACTCTGGCAGTTTTGTATGGAGAGATTGTTCGTTTGGATTAACAGTAGAGAAGCAATTTTGAAAACGTAAGTCTTTGGGTTCGATTGGCATTCTGTGTTTAAATGTCTCTAGGTTTAACAATAATGTGTCTCATGTTAGCCAATGGGAACGTTAACGTAAAAAACACCCGTAGGATTATCATTTGTATATCACAATGTGGTCAAAGAGAAAATAAATATTGCAAAATCTATAAGTTAAAAATATAATGATACGTGGAGTTAAGGGGATTTTAGCATTTAGGCTACAATTTATGATTTCAAAAATGGTCATATAAGTTGAAAAGCTGAAGTAGTAAACCTACTAGCAAACAGGATATTCTAATACCTACTCAGTTGGTATCGCCCACACCTACTAACCAACACACTGATTGACTGACAAGAACCCATCCCCTTAATCAACACTTCGCAAACGACCCCATGTAAAAGTATCACTATTCATTTGGGTCACTGTTGTCTATTTATATTACATAGCCCAACCAATGGGAAGTTACAGAATAATTCTAGAAGCGCTACTCGGAAATTAAGCCATAGGGGCAATTAAGTCTTATTCTTAAAATCATTATTATTTTTATTATTATTATTATTATTATTATTATTATTATTATTATTATTATTATTATTATTATTATTAATTGTTATTATTATTATCATTATTATTATTTGTTATTATTATTATTATTTTTATCATCATTATTATTATATTATTATCATTATTAATATTATTAATTGTTATTATTATTATTATTATTATTATTAATTGTTATTATTATCATTATTATTATTTGTTATTATTATTATTATTTTTATCATCATTATTATTATATTATTATCATTATTAATATTATTAATTATTAATTATTATTATTATTATTATTATTATTATAATTTTTATTATTATTATTATTATTATTATTATTATTATTATTATTATTATTATCAACGTATACGTAAGCACCGTTTTATAGGTCCTATGTAGCTAGTACACTCTTAAGATACTTAGGTCACGTACACAAAAGTTAAGTAAATATACGTGCGACTATTAGCTATGAATACAAATTATAAGCATAAGACGAGTTACGAAAGATCAAGACATATTTAACATAAGCGATATTCTCCTTTCATGGGATTATCATGACGTAAAGACTTTTTAATTTAGAACTGTAATTCGTTATCGGTGCTAGTACGTTATCACATAAACATATTATATTCTTCATTCGGGGTACATTTGAATAGTTTCGGGATTAATGTGAAATCGATATTACAATTTACGATAACAGTCTAGGCATTCCTATGATGTAAATTAATTTTTTTAATTATCTCAATTTGTGTTCATTATTCATATTTTATGGAAATACATTTATATTGAATGTGAGTTGTGTTTTACCATGTCTTTGTATAATTATGAGTCCTTAGACGTAACACTACTCAAATATTATCATACACAAGGAAGTTCCCAGTTCTGGCTAAAATAAATTAGCTCATTGAATTGGCAAACGACCAAGTAAAACTCTTGAAATATTTATCATGCCAACGTAATTTATAAGTCATAATATTGATCCTGTCAAATGAATGTCAGAAGTTTTAACTGATGCCATAACAAGCATATTTGTCATCAAAAGATGTACCGGGAAATGATGGAGGTTGAATCTTTGTGATTTATCGTTGACAGAAACTGTTCCGTTGTTTCATTAATTTTACTTCTATGCACTATTTGATTGTTCGATACCATTTTAAGTAGTCTGGTGTCACAAAAGTGCTTGCTTGTCTACGGCGTCAAACTTCAAAGGTAGGAGAGCTGGTCAAGTATCTGATATTTCCTTACAAGATGTCTAAAAGGTTAGCAATGCATTGTATTTTGTATCTCAAGAGTTGGTCTTATATGTCATCCAGATCCATTGATAAATTAAATGAAACACCTTTACACACTTGGTTAAATGATGTCATTGTGTAATGGTAAAATGACATTACACTTCAATCGGATGCTTAATTGAAGCAAGTTCGGTCGTTTCTATCACACCAAAGCCGCTTATGGATGATAATGTAATAAACACATTAAAAGTCTTCCGCATAAAATATAATCTGCAGTCTACGATATTTTTCCTGATTGTATATATACTAAATATCAGGTCAATATTGAAGCTAAGAAATATAATGCGGACTTATGCGTCATAGAGTCTCTTTTTTAAATCGATAATTTAGGTTTCATATAAACGGTGACATAGAATTTATTTATATGATTCTCACACATGGTATGATTATTTAATAAAAAATTCACAATGGTTGCCTATGGGACAAATTCATTTTTTATGAGAATGTGTACACTGGCCAAAACGCGAACAGATGCCAGAAAGTAAAATTGTATAAATTACTAATATTAAGACTTAAATAGCAGTCACAACAGCATGACACAGCAACTATTCGTAAATCTAATCCCAATAAAATAATTAAGAAAAAAAAATAGATTCGTCCCCATCATGATAATTAATTTATGCAAAAAAGGTAAACTGAAGTAAAAAGTGAAAAAGCATATAAATGTCATTAAAAGGGGATTATTAGCTCTTACCGATATCACAGAAGAGTTATTGCAATACATTTTACGATGGGTGTGACCGTACGCTTTTTGGCAGCCTTTTCAACATGACAATTAACAGCAAAATTTGCTAATCCAAGCTCTGAATGGTCATTCAATATTAATAACGTTCTTTATACCTACTACATATCACAGATAATGAATTCTATTAGAATGGTCATAAGAAAAAAAGATTCAAATTTTCGACAAAAGCCTGCAGATTCTTTCTTATTCATTATCACCCAAATCTCCGTTTTGACGTTTGTTTTATTTCTGCTTTGAAGAGACAAACTTTTCTGGGACAATTTTCGATCGTACAATCTCTTTTCGTGGACGTGTCGGACACGCCAGAGATAAATATCAAAAGCCTCCGATTTATAATGTGTCATATAAAACACAGTCTGGTACGCAAAAAGTTCCATAATGGTTAAAACGATTCATATTGACACAGTTACGTAAATCGCAGCTGAACCCTTCAGGAGTAGCTAAAATTCCAGCATATGTATGAGTAATGATATAGATAGTTCGTGCAAGAAATGTTATGTAGACACTCTTCCGTTAAAGAACCAAAAAACAACCATGGAAACCTACACCGTAGCTTTATGTATTGAAAGGGTGGCTTTTAATTGTATAAGTAAGCTCTCCAAGATTGAAGAGAGAAGTAAATACATTTATCGCCATAAGGGACTATTTTGGAATATGGACATATAAATTCCTAGTGGAAAAGAATGATTGAAGACCTATACCTAAAGAGCTGATGTCTGATGAATAATTGTATCATTCATTTTAGAGTACCACTTCCCTTTCACACAAATGCATGGACAAACGTTGTGTCTGTACATTTCAATAGGCGTATTCAATTCTAGGACCTAGAAAAACAAGACCTTATATTGCTATACACTAAACTGATGAGATGATAACAGAACCGCATTTAATACGATTGCAGTATAGTACATCTGCAACAACGACCCTGTGGTGTGCCTCACAAATGTGAAAAATGCATGAATTGTTTCAGGCGTAATGACAACCCGGTAAATGTATATTAAAGAGAGATGAAATTCTCCTTTTTTATGGCAGCATTGTTGCAAGAGAGAGAGAGAGAGAGAGAGAGAGAGAGAGAGAGAGAGAGAGAGAGAGAGAGATAGATGAACTTGAAAGATTTAAGAGCAGACGAGAATATGATGAGGAAACTAAGATTGCCACAGCTGCAGAATGATAGACCAGATAATCAATAAGAAATGAAAAGTCCTTACGATGAAAGGGCTTTACCAACGCTTGTTTATCCAGAAGAAGTGTCTCTGTTTTCTCGTAACTTAGCTCCATAGCTTCAATATTCTCTTAAGACAGTTCTAATTTACAAACTCTTCAAGCAGCTGAAGAGCCAAATATAACATGTAGCGGTATGCAATGAAAATTGGATAAATACCTTTTCACTGACATTGAGTTTGCACATTATTTGATAATGCCAGTGATTAAACATAACTCAAGACTTAAACTAGAGACAATGTATGCCGTGCATTTATGACGTCTACGATAATTACAAAGACCTGACATGTGATAAATTTATGTAATAATTACGAAATTGGAGTTCAGCTCGCATATGATTTCTTTTTTAAGCCTAAAACAATGAAACAGCGATGTACAGATGAATAATGAGTCATAAGAATATTCTTTATATTTCAGGATTATGGCAAATCGTCATGCTCTTCGCCACTTGAAGTACAAGTATATTTATGACAGGGACCCCATGTGAAATATCAATTCATACACATGTTGTTACATCATGTGATCTCATAGTACAAATACGCATATTTCCTTCCCAAAAATTGTAGATTAAATTAGGCAGCTGACTCCTTGAACCTCAGTTGAATATATCATTCAATGTATTGTACTACCATGTCGTGACATCATCTTTGAGTCGTTAAAGACATCAACTATACAATTGTACCTATAACAACTCTTCTAAAAATGCTTCAAGTATGACAAGATGGCCTATTTGTACCTCTCTGCCTTCTGAATCCACATTGAATGTCTGCTAGCAGTTGACTGGAGTGAAGACGCCTGAGAGTCTATCGTTTATCATCCGTTCTAAGCTTTGCAAATACAGATCCCTTATGACACGGGGCGATAGCTGGGACGGTCGATATGGCCCTCTCATCTTAGATGTTGAAATCAACCTTTTTGCCAAGACTGCGGGATGCCGGCAGTTGCCCAAAATGTATTGAAAACGTTGTGCTGTGCATTAAAGAACCGTATTTTAGATAATAATTCTGATAATGTATTGCTACTTAAGTGACACTATGTTGATCAACAGAGGCCTGTAATTGCTTATAGCGATAGGATGTTTGCAATCTTTAGCATTAACAAATGTTAACGTTGGAGGAATCTCATCATTCAGGTTTTTGACAAGACGGTGTTCAGAATAAATCTCTTGTAAACATCTTTTCGAGAATATTTTGGCAATTGTGACCATTTCATTCATTTCTCTATAAATGTTTGGCACAGCTGATTTTAATTTTGCCATCGATTTTTCTTTTTAGTTTCATAATGGAGGACCGAGAGTTTAACTGGGAAACAGGTTTACCATGTTACATCTTTCTACACTAAAGGTGCAAGGAACTTATATCCGGTACTTTTGTCTTCTTCAGATTTTCAACTCTTGAATCGGTTTTAAAATGCTTATTGTTTCGTTCACTGATGGCGTATTGCATGCATACAGAGTTTGTTTAAAGTAAATTATTATATTGCGACCTCAGTCTGTCTCCATATGACGAAAATTTAAACGGGAATACAGTTTGAATGGTCGTAAGACGTCTGTAAAATTAACGAGGAAACAATTAACATGTATACAACCTTTGAGAGAAATTTCTAATTTACTAGCTGCATACGTCTGTTGCCAATTATCGTTGGATATAGTTAAAGAATATCACAAAAGAAAATTTCATTCGGCAATAAATTTTTTGCTAATTTCCCATTGGATATAATTAAAGAACATCACAGAAGAAAATTTCATTCGGCAATAACAACTTTTATAGACGTGCTTGGTAAGATCAATAAATGATCCTAAACCTCTGCCAAGTTGACGTGGGTGAGAAGCGAATTCGGTTACAATAGATCATCACAAGATTAAATTAATTCCTAAATGTCAGCAAATCTTCCACATGTGCTACAACTGCAGCTTGTTTCTCCTATTCAAAGGCATTTCTACTGTTGTAAAAGTGTGCATACCGACTGGATTCATAAATTATTTTTTCTTCCAAAATTTGCAGACATGTCGCATATCTTGACATTACCAATATATATTGGTTTAATATTGATAGTGGTGGATATGCATGCATGCATGCATACATACATACATACATACATACATACATACATACATACATACATACATACATACAAGACTCATTGCTCTGATAGATTTGATGACTGTCAAGGATTGGAAGGAATCTAACTGCATTTTATATGCTCATACATATATTTTGATGCACAACTGTTTTGAGGCAATGTCATAAACCCGCTATTCGTTAGTAAGCACGTGAAAATACTGCTAAAATAACAACATGTTGTTCATGCGGACAGAAATGTTAGTTGAATATTATAACAATCAGTCGTAAAGTGAAACATATACATAGCACTAAATACGGATTATCGAACACGTGATCAGCCATGTAAGAATAAATGATATTTTTTTCATTACAATTGAACTATGTTTACAAAGATAAAATGCTTTGAAACCTTTATATTTTAGCTGTCCATAGTATCAACATACTTTTGCCCATTATCTTCTTTTTCTGAAATAGTCAAACTAGCATTGCGAATAAGAAAGAAAAAATAACTGAGAGAATTAAAACCATGGAGTTGATCCAGACTTAACTTGCATTAAAAAAATTAAAAAAATTAAAACATTAAGTAAAAGCCAAGCTAGCTGACACATCATGTCATCAAAGTACATTGGTTTATCCGAATATATCCACATATTAACTGCCCAGGTACATGCCTCTTGCCATGTTCACCGGCACGAAGGAGGCTGGACCTTTATGCCATCGCTGCGGTTTCTTCAAAATTCCTATTTAATTCTTTCATCCATTGATGAATAAACAAAAGGTTAAAATATTTCATTATCAAATGTAATATAAGATTTTACCTAATACAAAATATTTTCAAATGCTCATTTTCTTATTACATGACCAATTGGTATTAAATGGTTGAAACAGATGTTAAATCTGTGATTTCGTACACACACACACACACACACACACACACACACACACACACGACGCGCAAACGTACAGGAACAGACAATTGACAGGTCTGTGGAGTGCTATAAATTTATCTTCACGTAAATATTATTCATGAAACACATTACTTTGTCCATTGTAAACCTTGCAAGAAGCGTAATAATGGTCTAGGGCGAGCGAGACAATATATATTTAGTACAAAGTAACAAAATATGTTTCAGATGGTGAATTGCGTAAATGCATTACTGTTAAAAGCCTGTGTATTGAACTCATCTGCCATCAGCAGTCATTATGGTGGCGCTCTACAGTTTCGTACTTTGCATAGGGTTAGAATTTTAAAGTAAAATAATTTTCTGGGATTTCTTCACTGGTTATAATGACAATATAATAAAGACTTTCTATATCTTAGGTGCTGGGAGAAGAACTTTCAATTCCCTTTATTCTGATGTATGATTGATGGGTGTACTTTAGGTTCTAGAGTATACAGCTTGGGCTAACTTAAGATGTGCTCATGTAAAAAAACTGCTACCTCCGCATGGTCATTTTCACTTCCTGGACTTCAGAGGTAAATTGTAGAAAAATGCTCCGATCACTTTTTTACTTTTAAGATGTTTTGTAATTTGTTCATTGCATTTTCAGAAGCTGCTATTGCCTACTTCAGCAAACTTCGTTTACTCTAGTTTAATAACTGCTAAAGTTAGTGTACTTTTGATTAATTCTGGCTAATTTTTCAAGCACATGGGAGCATCCATTTTGTTATACCATGTGCTTAGATCATTTACAATTTCCACAAGTGCAGTATCCAAAGAAATATCAGCCACATTACATCAAAGTAGCATTGAGATATGCCAACATTATCTCCATTGTGCATGTTACAAATGCAAACAATTTCACCTCACATACGTCACTATCTGAAAAGTACATACTAACTGGTGAGCGCCCCCATAGAGAGCATTCGGGTGTATACCCATGGAGTTATATTTATTGCTGTTTGTATTAATATTGGCTCATTTAGTTTAAATTCACTGCAGTTTAGAACTTAAATGTCTTTTCATTCCAAATTCTGCTTTAATTAAGCGGCTGCAGGTGGGCTTGAGAAGAGTTATGTCCCTTGCTATTGTACAAAATACGACATAGACTAGTGGCAATTAGAAACCTCTGTCTGTCATTGTTTTTAAAAATGTTTCATTAATTTCACATTTCTCAAGGAAGATGCTATCAGTTCTTCTTTGAACTGGTAATAATTTGGATTTTATTCCCTGTTTTTTCATTGTCAAATTAAACTATTAACAGAAAATTTATTTTCTTGGTATTAAATAATTTTATATTGACATATAAAAATAAATTCTCTAGTATCATATGGTCATGGTTTATTAAGCTAAGTCAGAAATATTTCAAACTAAATTAACAGTTCAAGAATTAATGACATATAAAAGAGCTTCAACTCAACATACACAAGTCTGCAGCAAGTGTCACATTTGGACAGGCTCACATGAACAACATGGTTATGGGATAATTTATGTAACCTTTCGTGGGAAAAGAAATATTGCTTTGGCTCACCGACTAAGGTTCTATGTCGAAACTATGGTAAATTCACTACCATATCAGTGTGAGGTATCACATAGATGCCATACAAAAACATGATCATTTATCACTTGAACCAAAAAAGAGTAAATATGGCTAGAAAATCATGTAAAGCCTATGGTGAATGCCAAGGCAATATGGGCTAGGGGGAGTGGTGTATACTGTGATAGTCAGGTACATTTAATAATTGTTACATGCATTCATTTAAAGGATTTAAAGTGTATGGATGTTCATTGAGTACAAAATTATTTCTTGAATTAGCAAACATTGAATTTTGTACAAGTTTTCCGTTGCTTTTTCGTTTGCGTTTGATGTAGCATATGTACTTGTACTGAAGGCTTGATTTCCTCTCCCTATCTTTTACTGTTCTCTGATCTCATTCTACTATGAGCTGTAATACTGGATCAGATTGAGTAGAACAATTCCATGAGACTTGGTCAGTGGGAGTGTAAAATTTCCTGTACTATACTTAGAGCTATGAGGGGATGAATGACATAATGCATCAAAATTTCTGCTCCATACTGATATTTTAGGTGCATAGGTAAAAATGATATTGTGCAAGCTCTTACACTTATTTGTGTTTAGAAAGTGTGAAAGTTTACTTAGCTTGACATCTAAGACAAAATTTCTTAGTAAATATTCAAGCGTTTTAATATAAGAAAGATTTAAATGTTTCCCATATGGCAGAAATTTTGTGTAATAGGATGCTAAATGGGCAAGTCAGTCACTCCAACTTTGGCCTTGTAGCAAGAAAGTGCCAACATCGCATTTAAATTTCCTGTGCCTGGGCCTCACTTTCTATGTCCTTGGCACTTTTCTGGAAAGGCAGCCTGTTCTGCTTCCTGCAGATTGCAGTTTGTTCATTTAACTGTTAAAAAGGCACACAGTCCTTGAGTTTTGCTTTTATACATCGGTGGATTATATCGCTTGCAATTTCCAGCTCAGTCATACATTATGCACAATGTTCCCAATATCCTAGTTAGTTTTGGTATGTTTATAATTACATTTCCATTGATGTTGACAACACGCTGCAACATGTGACCCAACAATTAAGTTTTCTTCATTTCTTTCTTTCTCCAATTCAGGGCAAAGCTTGGGTGCACTTTATTTGGGCCACAGGAAGATAGTAATTCTTCATATACATCAATTCTTGGGCGCTTTATTTGTGGAGATGTAGAACCAGATTGCAACCTGAATAGGTTGGTCACTCTTGGATACTCGTAATCCATAATCCTATGGTTGACTGTGTTGTATGAACTCTTGTGGAGAAATAGCTATTTTCTTAGCTCTTCCTTTAGCCATGTTTTCTTAAATAGTGGCTAATGTGGGTTGATGTAGCATTAGTGACATCATGGTTATCAGTTGTTCCTGGTTGTGATGCATCTTAGACAGTATGTAACATCATAATCAGGCTGGAGCTTGAAATTGTTGGGAAACACACCTACCCCCTTTTTTGGCATACAAGTCTGCATGTTTTGGTTTTATAATTAATTTTACCATATAAAGCAGTCAACATATTTGATTTTCATTGTAATCAATTATGTATGTAATCATCAATCACATTCCTGGTCCATGGAATGGTCTCACCAGGAGTTAATTCCCCTTGACTTTTCATTTCAATTCTTTGGCATACAAGCA
Source organism: Unio pictorum (assembly GCA_030141615.1). Lineage (NCBI taxonomy): Eukaryota > Metazoa > Mollusca > Bivalvia > Unionida > Unionidae > Unio > Unio pictorum. The sequence continues at coordinate 518,666 of JARLTB010000064.1, read as the reverse complement.
TCAGTGCAGATTCAAATTAGATTACTAGTGCAGGGTGAAAAAAGTAATTATTTACAAACAAAATATATATTTATGTCTACTGTTATGAATTTATAGCATCAAGAACTTTTTTCTTAATCCAATGCTGGACAAGTTTTGCACTATTACCTCAAACTTTATGGAATTTTACTCACTTTTCTCACTTGATTTACATGTATACATGACCCAAGTATAGTTTGCAACTTTGGAAATGATCAAAATACATTATTTGATGTTTGGATTGAAAAATAAAACAAATACTTCATATGCATTTATTCTTGAATGTCTTTCTTTAATGTCAAAATAATAGCATTTTCCAGTGACGTTAAAATGCAGTTTTGACGTCAGGAAGCTACATTTAAGTTACTTCAGAGGGGTATATTAAATTAATTATATGTTTGTAATTATGGAAGTAAATACCATGTATGATATATCAATATGTTTGAAATTGACTGCAGAATATGACAAGGTTTTCAATAAGTTGAAAACACATCTTCAGTGGTTCTTTAAGGTGGCGCGCTACAGTTTCGTACTTTGCATAGGGTTAGAATTTTAAAGAAAAATAATTTTCTGGGATTTCTTCACTGGTTATACTGGCAATATAATAAAGACTTTCTATATCTTAAATGTTGGGAGAAGAACTTTCACTTCCCTTTATTCTGATGTATGATTGATGGGTGTACTTTAGGTTCTAGAGTATACAGCTTGGGCTAACTTAAGATGTGCTCATGTAAAAAAAACTGCTACCTCCGCATGGTCATTTTCACTTCCTGGACTTCAGAGGTAAATTGTAGAAAAATGGTCCGATAACTTTTTTTACTTTTAAGATGTTTATTAATTTGTTCATTGCACTTTCATAAACTGCTATTGCCTACTTCAGCAAACTTCGTTTACTCTAGTTAAATAACTGCTAAAGTTAGTGTACTTTTGATTAATTCTGGCTAATTTTTCAAGCAGATGGGAGCATCCATTTTGTTATACCATGTGCTTAGATCATTTACAATTTCCACAAGTGCAGTATCCAAAGAAATATCAGCCACATTACATCAAAGTAGCATTGAGATATGCCAACATTATCTCCATTGTGCATGTTACAAATGCAAACAACTTCATCTCACATACGTCACTATCTGAAAAGTCCACACTAACTGGTGAGCGCCCCCTATAGTACTCGACATTATGAGTGAAGTGATGGTGAATTTCCATTGTACCTGGAGTGCAGTTTGAATATTTGCCACATCTACACTTTCAGACAGTTGACTTTCGTTGGTATGTCTCCAAAAATGCCAGCTATAACGCATCTTAATTTGTAGCGAACGTTTACCAACATATTGCAAGCAGATTAACTATTACGCCATCATCTTTTCTTTTACGTTAGCACACAATCTTATAATTCAGCATAAGATCATGAAAAGGTACAACGCTAAAATGGGAATCAAGCTAGAATTTATATTCGACCACTGCACTAAGTTTTTGAACTTCTAGTCAGAATTAGCAGCTATATAAAGGTCGGTATCTTTAATCCCTAGTCTGTTAATGTTTGGAAATAATAAAGTACGTACAAATGAAAATCTATTTGGTCTTTGAGTTTTCTTTATGATTGCTTTGCTTTAAATCTGTGTATGTACACACACACACACACACACACACACACACACACACACACACACACACACACATACATATATATATATATATATATATATATATATATATATATATATATATATATATATATATATATATATATATATATATATATATACCCAATGATGTATAAACTGTATGTATGGTATTCAACAGAAGGTGAACTCAAGTTGTATCATATAAATAAACATACATGAATCAAAACATAAGTTTCACATAAAAAGTTACCATTCGTGCATATCAGAAATATCCCTATATGGTTTAAATTTCACTTTAAAATCATCATCAGCTCATTATAAAAATTATTTTCATGAACGAGGCGGTGCTAAGAATTGTTTTTTTTTATTACGTACTTCATTATTATGTGCAACGAGTCAAGTAATAGTTCATTATGTAGTTCGTTATATGTGAAATGAGCCAAATAATAGTTTATTCTGTAGTTCATTATTATGTGAAATTAGTCAAGTACGTGCATTATGTAGTTAAATATACGTGAAATTAGTCCAGTACTCGCGCATTATGTAGTTCATTATATGTGAAATAAGACAAGTACTAGCTAAATAAATGAGTCAAGTACTAGCTAAATAAATGAGTCAAGTACTAGCTAAATAAATGAGACAAGTACTAGCTAAATAAATGAGTCAAGTACTAGCTAAATAAATGAGTCAAGTAATACTGCATTAGCAGAGAACATGTATGATACAAGATGCAAGTTTAAGTCTCAATACAGCTGGAAATTTTTCTTTCAAATGATTCTTTGTAGGTAATACTCAAACAAGTTTTAAATTCTGATTCTCTGTAGATATTTAATCAGTTTGGGGTTAGAAGAATATATAATTTCGTGTCAATCCCACACTTGTGAGTAACATACATAATGAAGTAAACGATTTGTCAACGGTGAACTGAAGTTTTAAAAGCTAAATTGGCGATAACTGGCAAAAATGTACATTATTTTTCATTCAGAGATATAAACTTATTTAATCCATTTTTAAAATTTAAATGGAGGAAGCCAACATTTTTCTCTACAACAGTCTAAACCACCCACCACCCCCACAAAATATAACAAGCAAAATAAATATTCAAATTTCAAAGCTAAAAACAAAAACAGCAAAATGAAAACAAACGAACAACATACAGAATGGGATGCATTCAAATGGGGATTTGAAAAAGTCCAATAAGTGGGGTTATGTTGACTTATAAGACCTGTGAGAATGACCTTTAAGGATTACTGAAATATGACTTAAGGGATAAAACATATATACAAAGTAAAACCAATGCAAAGTATTCAATTGTTCATTCTTACATTTAGTATAATAAAATCTTGATGTGAAAAAGTTATTTGTGGGTACTTTATTTTGAGGTGAGGATGGCAGGGACGTTTTAGCTCCATATCGACGCATATAGTTTCAAGAATGCGCTTCAGTGGAAACAGCGTCCAGTCCAGTGACTCAGATTTCAAAGAAACTAATTTAATCGGAGAGAGAGAGAGAGAGAGAGAGAGAGAGAGAGAGAGAGAGAGAGAGAGAGATATTTAAAAGCAGACGATAATGTGATGCAAAAACTAAGATTGTCACAGCTACAGAATGGTAGACCAGATAATCAATAATAAATGAAAAGTCATTACGATTAAAGGGCTTTACCAACGCCTGTTTATCCAGAAGACTTACTCTAAGATTTGAATATGAAAAAAGAGCAAACGCCATAAATAAATGTGTCCGACTCTATCTGTTCTTGACCTATAATAACATTTGGGTTTGTATTTAATACGCTTACTAAAATAATAAAATATCAGCTACTGTTTTAAAATCTGTCGCTATATTTTGTATGTTTTTGTGTCTGTGTGAGTGTGTTTCGAATAGGAAATCAAATAAAGCGTCTTCCTCGAGCGTACGACTCACCACCTATAAAACAACAAAGCAAACAGTTACCACAAGTAGATTCTTTTGTGGACTAGGTCTATTGTATTCACGAAGTAAATGGATGGTTTAATAATGCACTGAATAAGAAAATCAAGCAAACATAGACCACATTAAAAAAAGAAAAGTTAATTTTTCAAAGAAATCAAACAGATATAAATTTGTGATCAAAATCAGGACTGGAAATGTTTTAAATTGTTAAAAGTGTTCAGGTTAATCGCGTATTGTTCAGGTTAATCGCTTACCGTCTTTCAAATTTGAGCGGAATTTTCATCAGGAAAATACTGAATTCGAATATGAAAAGAAGTTTGTCCCCAAAGTGGTTGTTGTTGCTTCAACAATAACGTACTTCAGCATACAATTTATGAAAGACATACAATATATTCTACTCGTTCATTCATGTGGAATAAATTGTATCAGACTACGACTAAGAAAAAAATTATCGATATTTTAGAAAAGCAACTGCAATGTAAAGAAAAGAAATTATATATATATATATGAACGGACAAACTATAAAGAATAAAATACTAATATGAGTATACGTCTGGAATGTTGTTTGTGATGACGCATAACAAGACAGAAGTACGTTGTTGTAAGGCACTTTGAACGTTGGCAACTGCTTTAAATGTTTTATAGAGAGAATACACATTACATCCGATCGGAAGAAAAACATCAACTCAAATGCCGCGAATGACGCCAAGACGGAAACGGTTGGGAGTAAGCCCAGAAGGGAAGCCTATCAAGAACTCTTCGGCCTTAGTTTAATACGAGCAATACAAACTCTGTCTGTCTCTGTCTCTGTCTGTCTGTGTCTGTCTGTCTGTCTGTCTGTCTGTCTCTCTCTCACACACACACACACACAGACACACACACACACACACGTTTCGCTTATATTTGGTGCAAACACACTGTTGGTGAAGCAACAGTCTCATCGAGTTTCGATTATAGTAGGTGGCGTTGACACACGTGTTGTATTGTTCATAATTAGTATAAGGGGATTTGGTCTCTTCATAGCTAGTTAACACGTGTTATATCATTCATAATTAAGATAGGGGGATGGACTTAATTTTGTACAATGCCAGATTAAGAAGCTACAAATTAGTTCGTAGTTTAAAAAAAAGTACATGCAGTATCTATCATTCGTTCCAATTTATAATTTCCATATTTACACTTAACAGGATTTGGGAATATGGGTTATGTAATTGGGTAAATGTATCGAATGTTAATGGAAAGCCAGAGTTAATGTATACATGAAAAGCTGAATCAAGTTGATGGAGAAAGAAAAAGCACACACGGAAAACTTTTAGGGTAAGATAAATAATTAGTTAAAATATAGTGGGATTTTTGTAATCAACGGAAAGACAACTTGCAAAGTGTTTTAATAAAGGACGCGATAAGATCTGACTATTTTCGTCTTGAGCTTCCAAAACAGAAACATTTGAATGCTGGAAATAAATAACATAACCCATTAAATATAGCCGGGAGTTTGAATATAAGGTTATAGAAGATGGATGGATATATTTTCATGCAGATCTGGAGGGAAGAATCGTAGTGTTGTTTTTCAGAAAGCAGACTCTCGTATATCTCCGTCCAGGTTAATGTTGATTGGAACGAGGTAATAATTAATGAACTTTATACTAGAATTGAAATATGTCGGTCAGAGTTAGAAAAATTATATATATATATATATATATATATATATATATATATATATATATATATATATATATATATATATATATATATATATATATATATATATATATATATATATATATTTCCATTAGGACCGATCCATAACTGTATCATGTACAGCATCCCGGGTACTAATGTTTTTGTTCATATACTTGAAAAGTGATTTAGTGAATTCCACTCCTTACGGCTCGTTTAAATTCAATGATAAAGTAAATTATGTGTACATGTAACCAATCATTTTAATCCCCGTTAATTTGAAAGTTTTCGTAGAATTCGAAAATTTATAGGGAAGAAACTATCAATCCAGGTAATGTTTTCAGTAAACATCATTTCGATCTTCTGGCAGCTGGACTTTAAATCGTTTGTTGTTTATGGAAATTTTTTTAAATTATTTGAGAAGAGAAATATATTTATAGTGGTGAGTGTTGCGGAGACAGGGGGATTGCAACACTTTGTTATACCATTCCTTCAAGTTCCCGATGCACCTTACTAGTACTAATGGTTCCAGAATCTACCCTTCTCAGCGGTTCGTTTACACAGTAGTAGTAGTAGTAGTAGTAGTAGTAGTAGTAGTAGTGTGATTGCTATTGTTCTTTTTGTCTTGGTGAATCATACCACTATCCTATGGAATCCTTTATAACATGCGATACTCTAACTTCATAATATATATATCTGGATTCGAGTCCCTGTCATATTTTTATATTCATATCCATGGCTTGTCGAAGTTATCTAAATAGTAGTTAGTCACGATATAACGGGTAATACCATCGATTATTTTTTGCTGCGTACATATTTTCCATGCGTGCGCATTTCAAACTGTATTTTAAGACGATTGGCTTCTTTCAGAACGGACAAATAATAGCTTGACGTTATCATCAAAATGTAGAATAAAATATAGATTTTCTCTTCAAAGTTATGAACACTCTGAAATTCTTAAAAATATAATATTGTGAAGTTGATGCTTTGATGTAAGTCATCCCTTTTGTAACGTTTAAGCGAACCTCGTCTGTTAAAGACATTAAAACGACCCACACATTTAGTTTGCAAAGACTGATGTTCTTTACACAGAGGTTTATTTTTAGAAATAAATTTAAAGGAGGGGATCCAAAAATGTTGTCTTTTATATATAGGTACATGAAGGTGCTCACGAAGGAATGTTGAAATCTACAGGTAAGAACGTCTGGGTATGAATACCGTATCTCATTTCAGCACTACAAGGAAGCGGTGTGTGTGTGTGTGTGTGTGTGTGTGTGTGTGTGTGTGTGTGTGTGTGTGACACTGTGTATCATACACTTTGACATATGCAAATATGCAATTGGGCAATTATGCAAACATAAACGTTATTCCTGATAATAGATAAAACCGGAAAAAAAATCAGTGTAAAATCCATCCAAATAAGGCTATTGTTGACTAAATTTTGCAGCCGATACTTTCATGGATCCAAAATACTCAGGATTATATATGTTCTACCATATATTACTGTATTAACTGTCTGTCTTATCATCAACGAGTTCTGTGTTATACATTGAAAGCAGCCCGTACCATACTTTGGAAAAGCGGATTTTATACGTGATACGTTACTATTATTTGTCTGAACACTTCTAGACCCATGGCTCTGTGAAACTGGCAACTCAGCATGGCACATCCCCTCTTTACCCTAAGTTTAAACTTTTTTTTTCTGTCCAAATGTATCCACGCATCTGTATTGCTGACATTTACAACAATAAAAAACATAATTTTAAGTTAAAGGACCAAAAACAAGTAGTTCTCAATTCGTTTGTCTTTCTTTATGAAAGTGACGTACTTGTTGTATAGACTCCAGCTTCCAGGTATCCATTCGTTGTATTTCCCAGCCTAAATTGGACTTCAAAACATGACCGTGTCTCCCCCGGCATTGCACATGTTGTCTGGTTTTCTCACCTGTTTTGAAAATGCTTAGCTATCATTTCATGTGTCGATATATTGTTGTCCTTACATGCATGGAACATTAGTAACACATTTGTTGCGTTCCTGTTATTATCCATTCATATGTGTAATTGTTCAGTCTGACATTTCAATTTCACAGATCAAATCTACTTCGATCTTTTATTTATTAATAATAAATGAGAATAAGGAAAACTTTGGCGGAAATAAAGTTATTTGTTTTCTTGTACTGAGCGCTTGCCAGGACAAAACAGACAAGCTGATCCCATGCACACAGCAAAGAAGATTTGTTTTATCAAAGCAGAAGTATTTCTGGTCTTTAACAGAGGAAAAATAACATAAGAATGTTTGCTTCTTGTAGTAAGGTGTCAGTATGGTGAGTTTTGAATAAGAAGTTTTAGAATATGTTGTGCTTCCCTGTTTTCTTGATATATCAGGTGCTTTTGTTATGACTATATGTTCTGGTACCCCAACGTGAGCCAGTCAACTTGACATAGCCTGTTAGCATCCTCGCCAATATATATATATATATATATATATATATATATATATATATATATATATATATATATATATATATATAAGCATATGGTGCTTGATAGTTTCACGACTTTTCATCAAAAACGAAATTGTTATAAATTTACTTTCCATTCACAGTACATTTCTTGTGTATGAATCTGAAGACACAAGGTTGGAGACTAACAAAGAGATATATGTTTTAACCTTTAAATCTAAGGTTGCTGGACATGCATTTCAGGCACAACGGGCGAGTCGGTATTCCAGCGTTCAATTGCTGGCTAGTCTGTACCATTTAACAAGTCGTGTGCTTCGAAGACATCTTTTTCACATTCTGGTAACAATACAAGGCTTTAACTGTTAAAATGGAATAACAGGCCTTGTATTATAAATAATTAAGATAAGAGGATTTGGCCTCTTCGTAGCTAGTTAACACGTGCTGCATTAGTCATAATTATGATAGGGTGATTTGGCCTATTCATAGCTAGTTAACACGTGTTGTATTGTTCATAATTAATATAAGAGTATTTGGCCTCTTCATAGTTAGTTAACAAGTGTTATATCATTCATAATTAAGATAGGGGGATTCGGTCTCTTCATAGCTCGTTAACACGTGTTTTATCATTCATAATTAACATAAGGGGATTTGGCCTCTTCATAGTTAGGTGGCCTATTTGCAGCTATTAAACACGTGTTGTATTAATCATAATTAAGATTGGGGGATTTGGCCTCTTTGTAGCTAGTTAACACGTGTTTTATCATTCATAATTAACATAAGGGGATTTGGCCTCTTCATAGTTAGGTGGCTAATTTGCAGCTATTAAACACGTGTTGTATTAATCATAAATAAAATTGGGGGATTTGGCCTTTTTGTAGCTAGTTAACACATGTTATTCACACTTATCATAAGAGCATTTTGCCTCTTGATAGCTAGTTAAAACGTGCTGTATTATTCATAATTAGGATAGGGGGATTTGGTCTTTTCGTAGCTAGTTAACACGTGGTGTATTATATATAATTACGATAAGGGGGATTTCGCCTTGTGATGTGCCAAATTTTCGGTCGATCTATAAATAAACCATTAGTTGTGGCCAGATAGCCATTAGTTAAATTTAAGAGACACATCGTGCAAAGGAGAGGGATTTGTATAGTAGGATGTGGCCGTTGTACTAATTAACCGTATTTGTTCGGAGCTAACTGACCGACAGCGACCTTGTAAAGTTTCATTTTCTCACGAAAATGTCAAAATTGAGAGAAAACAGAGATTCTGTTACTTAAAACTAAAGCCTGTCGTATTGATCATGACGTAAGCGACTTTTAGAGGAAATTTGTTAATTATATTTCAAATCTATTTGTAATTTGGTGAAAGTTTATTTTTAAACCGCGTGTATTCCTAATGAAAGTAAATTTCATTGTGTATGTATTTGATTAAATTGTTTATTTATCTTTACGGGGGCTCGGAGTTGTTTTGTTCAACATACCCGCTCAGGTTACCCTATACATTCTCTTACTCGAACCGGGCAATTATACCGTGGGCGAACATAGATAACGAGTATCAGAGGGAAGTGGGTTATAGCATTATTATTATATGTTGTGCAATACCCCTTGACAAAGTGGGACGTAACACTCACCCTGTGACAGGTGGGGCTTGTACAATATTGTACGAGTAACGTTTATGACCCGCGAGAATCTGACAGGCCTCTCAGTAGCTAGTTAACACATGTTCATTATTCATAATTAAGATATGGGACTTCTACATCTTCATAGCTAGTTAAGATGTGTTTTATTATTCACAATTAAGACATGGGGATTTTACCTCTTCATAGCTAGTTAACACGTATTATATTATTCATAATTAAAATAATGGGGGAATGTGACCTCTTCTTGTTTTCCCCTTTTATTATTTCCTGCATTATTTATAGTATTATGCACCTGTTTGTTCTCATATATTTCCCATATTTTCTCAATTGCTGATCGCACTGTTGTTTGTTTAAGTTTCCTTGCTGCTTCTAGCAATATCGGATACATGTTATTCTAATAATTTTCTTGTGATTCTTTAACTTGTATCCAAATCAGTTGATGTATTATGACACCAACACGAAGTTGTTTCCTTTAGGGCGGACTCCTAAGTTTATTCTCTTAGCTTTGTAGCTTTGGTATATTTTATACTATCTCCGTTTTGATCTTAAGCACTGTGTCATTCCAAACGTACTGGACCTCCACCTGGAGATACAAAAGTTGTAATTAATTTCATGGACATGCACATTACAATTATTTATGATCTAACATAAATGACTTTAATACGGAAGCAAATTAGCGCCAGGTAATTTTTTTGTTGTTGCGATTTTATGAGATTGTACTGCGCTATTACGTGATAACATTGCGTTATTACGAGAGATAGTATAGCGTTATTACGAGATAACATTGCGTTATTACGAGATAGTATTGCATTATTACAATATAACATTGCGTTATTACGAGATAGTATTGCTTTATTACGAGATAACATTGCGTAATTACGAGATAGTATTGCGTTATTACGAGATAACATTGCGTTATTACGAGATATCATTGCGTTGTTACGAATTAGTATTGAGACTCGTTTCTGATACATAAGCTATACATCTAGACTGATTTATTGAACATGGAGGATATATTGGACATATATACTTTGCTAAGATTCTATTTTAGATTAAATGTTTAACAAAAATAAGTTAGAACTTTCAGTATATAAACTTCAGATCGTTATAAGCAGGATATTCGACTATACAGAAAGAAAAATAAAAATAAGACAGATCTCATTCAGGTCGCCGCATTTCTTCAGAAACAGATGGAGAAGTCTGTTTGTTTGCATGGATACAAAACACTTTACAAGAACAACATCTCTTATCAAATAAAATATTTGCAAACTACAAAATTTGTTCAGTCTTGTATATCCCTCGTCTTGATTGTATTTATTATGAACTTTATTATACAAAGATGCACAACGTATCTTTATATGTAGCTACAATCCTTAAAGATGTCTTTGAGATAAATTTGAAGCATATTTATATATATAACACATACGATAATATCAAATGAATAAACAATATGTTACTAAATGGGCGGTGCTTTTCCCTATTGTCCTTGTTATGGGCCAGTGGTAATGGACCACATTTGGTAATATAGGCAATTAATGTTCTTACTGACATGCAAAATATTAACCTAGGCGAATGGACTCCTTACAAAAGGGCGATGACACATGTCGGTGCGTGTTTCATGTTGGAATGAACCCGTCAATGTCGTGCACTTTGTGATATACCGCTTCGCTTTTAACCTACACGTTTTTCATTACTACAATGTTCAGCATAGTTTTGCTTGCTATATTTATTTATCGTCTTTGATAAACCATTCTGATGACAAAAATATAGTCTTATAGTACTGGTGTGCCATGAAACCCACAACCAGTCTCTCCAGATCGCTTTGATTACAATGTTTCATTTTTATTGCTTTAAATTTCGTTGGTTCTTCTAGCAATTACGTAAAAGCGTTATATTTAACTTGTATTCGCTTGGTTTGAAAATATGGTGCAAATAATCCTCCTTCCGGTAGTCTTATACATTGTGTCCTTTCTAATGTACTGGATTCCCTCTCCCAGTACAAAAGCTGTAATTAATCTTTCAATTTCATTAAAATGCACACTAAAAATATTTGATCCATACCATCAATTATCTATGAGCAGAAACTCTCTTTTGGAATAATTTACAATATAACCCGATGATTTATCTTATGCTTAAAGAAAATATGAATTATTAAAATGTATTTATACTTCTTGTATAATTTATCGGTTTTTAGTTAACGTAAAGTTTATTTCGCGGTTACATGCAGAATCATTGTCTCAATGACATCTTAAGAGAGAAACGTTTTGACATGGAGCCATTGATATGCATCTTTGAATAGAAAATGTCATAATGTTCTCATCCACTTAAATAAATTTATCATATAACCTGTTTCATTATATATTTAGAAGAGAGTTTCTCAGTTCTATCGAACAGTTTCTCTTGATCAAATAATTTTATTGCTCCTTTATTTCCTTAAAGTTTAAATAATGTGTTTATCTTATATATAACCAATTTGTTTTTCTGAATAAATCAACCCTACTCCCAACATCCATAGTTATTATTTATAACTTACAGAACCTTATATTGGGTCAATATATACATACATACATATATATATATATATATATATATATATATATATATATATATATATATATATATATATATATATATATTATATTTCTATGGAACGAATTTTGTTTTACATTTGAGCTCTATTGGCCCTAAATAAGATTTCTCATTGAGCCTCATATGAGGCATCTTATCAGACAAAGCATAAAGGAAGCTTTGCCATTGTCCGACTTGGACTGTTCCCATTACATTGCGGTGGTCGGAATACATATTTTTTTTTTAAAGGAATCGAGGTATTGATATATTTTTGGAATTATTAACAATATTGGTTAATACATATGTAACTAATTCGGTTTTTTAATCTTTTTTTCCAGTTTGCATTGTTTACGGTCCTAAGTCTGTCGTCTTGGCCAATGCTTGACCTTATAGGCCATTGTTGCCTCATGCCAATACAACCAGACTTGGAGCACTAATATTGGAACTATGAACAGGCCAACATATTGTTATTTAACGCAATAATGGTGATGTTTTTTTTGGGGGGTTCATGACACATCTTAGAACTATATGGTGGATAGGACAAGGGAGTAACAAACGTTTTGATCGTTGGGAATATGTTTCCTTGCAGTAATAATCATTAGCTCTTAAAAAATATAATTACATTTTATGATTGGAAACCTGACCATATATATGACATATAGAGTCTGGCAAATTCTTCTATATTTGGATACTATCGGCATGATACTTATTATCTTTATCTTGCCATTCAAGTACCATTATGCACACATAACAAAATATTACATTGTAATTAAATAAATTAGTGACATTATCTCTGAAAATAATGGACTCTTGATACTGTCAATCCCCCAAACAGGAATAATAATGGCTAATTTTAGGTTATTATACAGGATTAACGGACTTGCGGACTTGATCTTTCTTTTTTCACGAAGGTATTTATTCATCGCTGACGATGTATTAAACATTTATGACAAAACATAATCCTTTATATAAGAAATCAATTTAGAACTAAAAGCCTGCAAGCAGATGGAAAAAAATTAAAATATGCGTTGCATGTTTAACTGAATTAATATGTGAGAATTAATACATACTGATTCTTGATGCAGAATGCTCACTGGGGGGGGATTTGGACTAGATACACCGGGAAAATCATATTTACGCATTGCAGATAATATAGCGTGTGTAATTTGAATCAGCCCTATGGGTATTGATGTCAAAAAGTGGCAGACAACATAAAATAAGTTTAGTGCAAATAATGTGGCTTATCACGTATATCGTACTATATGAATGTAATGTACATCGTACTTTAGGGCTGTTGTACTTATTTTTAAGACAAAAGAGTAGAAAATATCAACGTATAAATGAATATATTGTGAAGTAAGAAAAGATTCAGATATGTCCTATATGCAAAGCTTTAAGGATTGCACTACACTATATCATGTCGAACAACGAGTTCAAAACTAAAATCAGGCGTATTTTGATTCTATTTCCGTAGTTTCATAGTCAAGAAACTGGGATATATATTGGGATATATTTCAAAGAAGAAAAGAACCTACAATTTCTTTTATATAAACAGAACACTTTGACGGTAAATATTTATTGCATTCTAATAAATTTAAAATATTCTAAATAGGACATTTTATAGAAATAACAATTTTTTTGAAGAAATTCATTTTTTTACCAGTCTAAAATAAGAAGTAATGGCTGAGATATATGTGTCCACCTAAACCAATAATATTTTGGGTACCATTTTACTAAAACTCTTAAGGTGTCTCCTGAAAATGAGCTTTACATCATACTGCTTAGGAAGTCATTGACAATATCAATATTGTGTTATAACGTTAGATAGCATATAAAGATGCTAAATCACGTGATAGTTTTAAATTTCAGCCAAGGAATCCTTTTCATTTTTAACCATTTTCTGAAATTGGAGGAAATTTGCACACATTCCTCAAGAGTAAGGCACTTTAAAATTGCATGAATGCACTGTAATCTCTGATGCCTGCCGAATGTTCTGTGGATTGAATAAAGCAACCAATAAAACGACAGATAACCGAGAATCTGAATCGAAGGAAGAGGTTTTGAAATGTTTAAAGAGACTGGAACTGATTTCGCTCTTGCAGTTTTCATGTGTGCGAGTGTGCCAGAATTCCCCGTGAGATTTATGAATGACTTTGTAAAAACGAATTGCATGAATGAAAAATGTTATTTTTATATTGAAATCTATGAAATTGTAAAGAAAATATTTTGACTTGAACACAGTCAATAAAAGAAGGTCGTTGCATTGATTGCACACTTGTGATACATTACTACAGCAGACAAGCCTTTTGTCTGCTTGTTTATCTTCCTGTCTGTATCGTTATTGTCAGAATCCAATTAGGCGCGACATCTGACGTTTTCATACTCTTCCATTCATGTAAAGATTTGGAATTGAAATCTTTCTTTTGGTAATTGTCTTTAATAAAGACGCGATAGCGACCAGGTTATTTAGAATTTGTTTTGCACTGTTCGTTGTCAATTTGGTACATTTATCTTAATCAGTCCATGACATACTTTCATTTTTCTCATACTTACACCGATGTGTTTGCCCATGGTCATCGATAAGGCTAATTTTTTTCTAGTAATACTGTACGGTCTCTAACTGGCAACAAAAAGTGCCCATAATCGTCAAGAAAGTTATTTCTGTCTAGTATGAATACACTATCTAGTTTGAATACACTATCTTTAAATTTTCATTCCCCATCAATTAATGTTTATTTTTTATTGTTCTGAGTCCTCTCATTTTTGTGTCACCAATACTCTATTCTATACGAATTTAAAATGTCTGGTACTTAAGAATGGTATCATAAATTATTTGTAGCCATAACGATTAATAATACGAAGAAACGATTAAGACATTTGTCTGAAAACTTACTGAGAATAAGCTGGGTTACGAGACAGAATAATATATTGGTTTTCATGATGGGAGGGCCATGTGCAGCATTGTACTCTGTTTTAATGAAGCGTGGGTATAGAGAAATATCTGTAATTGAAAGAGTTGGCAGCCTTTATATTTAGTTATGAATTGACACCGGCATGAAAGGATTAAATCCATATTGCAGTTCAAATTTAAGTTCTGATATGACATGAAGCTCTGATAGACAAGCCATCCCACCGCTAATACACACGATACGAGATAAATATCACAAACAATGGTCACGCCAAGACACCTATAATGATCATTTATAAACGAATCCTTGGCAAAACGAATTTAGCGTACAAATACTAAAATATACACACGTACATCCCTATCTCTACACTATTGGCGTGACTACGAGAGACAATATATCAACAGAACGCATTCACGTATTCTTTCCAAAATACAAGCTTTTACTCACATCATGATAAAACAGTTTCATTCGTAACCAAAGCATGAGAAAACATGGGAGGTTATTGCTCTGTAGTTTTCAAATGTCATGCAATAAGCATAGGAATGTTAATGGTATTCAGTGAGCAGCAGCTTTGTAATATCATTGATTAAACACATGGATGGCATTAGTAATTATTGATTAGTACAGGTCAGTTGTCATTCATTACGTAGAGCGATACTGTTGTAATGAATGACCCGTAGGTTGCTAATATGATTCGTCATCAAAATGATAATCTGGTAATCAATGATCCGTGGCTGTCTGATGTTATTAATCAATCATATGTTACAAACACTAAAACACATGCTATATGTTGTCCGTTTATGTGACATTAAGAATTGGCAAATCCAATTACATTAAAAAAGTTAAAATATGTGGCGTTAAAACTAAGAATACTTAATATAGCGTTGATAGATATTGATACACTATTTCCACTATGAAAATGATACACTATTTCCACTATGAAAATGATACACTATTTCGACTATGAAAGCAGTCATATGGGCAACATTCTTTTTCATACCAGGGCTCAGCAACGTGGAACGAATTGACCATTTAAATTAGACACAAAGACACAATTGTCTCTTTCAAGAGTACTCTTAAAACTCATCTTTCTCGACTGCAGGAACAAACTTAAAGACCTAAAAATGTTTCATACCTTAAATATTTTCAGCATTTTCTATTTTTTCTAATTTCATGGTGGTTTTTTATTGTTGTAGTCATATCATTATAGATTGTTGTAAAGAGCTTTGAACTTCTAAAAATAAAGCGCTATAAAAAGTCCTTACATAATTATATATATATATATATATATATATATATATATATATATATATATATATATATATATATATATATATATATATATATTCCATGAAATTCTTAAGCAGAATTCTGTTTATTGATTAGCTGTGATCGTAGGAAAAAATTCCGTACCAAATATTCAGGAACGTTTTGTTTTTACTATTAACGTCAACATTTTGGAGACCGTTTTTGGAATTGATGGCATAGATGGAAAAGTGACACTTTGTTCTGCATACGATCACGTTACCTCACAGAGTGATTGCCTCGATGGAAAAAGGACACTCATTTCTGAATACGATCAAGTTACCCCACAGGGTGATTGCTTAGATGGGAAAAGGACACTTCTGAATACGACCAAATTACCCATCAGGGCTCGTTACGAATTTTATAGCCTATCATGCGCTGAAAAATGATGATAAATCACAAACAACAACGCTAATAACAAGAAATAAAACCATGATTATTGATCAATTGTTAACGGGCGTGGGGGTAGGTATGTGAGGTATACCTGTAAATTTAATCCACCCTGTATAAAAGAGTGGTTTAACAGTTTACGTACAAAAGTGAATAGTAGCACCTCTATTCACAGACGAACGCACGAAATAATGAGGACATTATCTGATATCCCAACCGATGGAACGTTATGAAACAACAATATTTGTACGACGTAAAATGGCTTAAACGATGCAGTTCCGACTCTAAGTAAACTTTGCATGTGCCTGCTGTATTTTCCAAAAGTCTCCAAATCAAATAATGCAAATGTCCGCTCAGAAATACATTACAGTAAATCTGGAATTTCTGCCTCCCGTAATCATCCTTTTACATGATCTGGAATGCTTTGTAGTTAAATCGACACATGTTAGCCGTAAACATTGATCGTTTAACCTAACCCAAGTGAGATCATGCCACATCATACGCAACTTCCACAGACATTCTGTGTCGAGAAATTATGTTCGATTCAAATGTTCCTTTTATTCAGAAGTACGGTTGCTCTTTGAATTATAATTTGCCAAAATACACATTTAAAAGTTACTGGCTATTATATTCTTGAACTATTAATTACATTTAACAAATTAAAGGTGCTACATTTGAGTCGGAAATATCGAAACTATTTCTTCTTATTTCCCTGTAAACGTTTTAAATTTAAATAAAAACTGTCATAAATAGTCTCACAAGGGTAATAATTTCATATTAAATTTATGAAACACGTTGAGTAATGTCCAGCTTTTGCTTGAAAACTGCTCGCAATAGCTGGACATTATTTGATTCAATACAAAGACACAAGAGTGGCTCGTCTTAATAGAGCTGAGGCAGACAGACAGACAGAACAGAAATTTCTAGGCTTTCTGCAGAAACGTAATTTTGAATCTTCTTGGGGGACAATATAGTACACAACTTATTTCAACTCCCGACATCCACCATTGGACAAAAAGCATACGATGACATTGACTAAATCGACCTAAAAGATAACGTTCACTAGTTAATAAATTAATGCCATTTTTGATTAATTACCAATGATTACATTTTGGGGACTTTGTATGATCTATAGACTTTCATGGGCATTTTATAATCAATTTCTCTTGCAATTTGTCCTGGGTCAAGCATTTAGTTTGAATAATTGTACTGGACTATGGTCACAAGTATACAGAATGTTCCTATTACCCTATAACCCTATAAGTTCCACAGGTCTTCTGGCTATGTCTTTTGTCATACTGCACGGAATATTTGCCTCATGTATCGTGAACTATAAATCCAACTCGAACCATACTAAAATAAAATGCACTGGTCTAATCATATCGACATGCAAGGCGTTGATACAAAATATACTCACGCTAGCAATTATAGTCAATATATGATACAGAGAACAATATTCTATAAAACATGAGATGCAAAGAGCCTAATAAAACATTTTGTCAGACATTTCGCCGTACTTTATTGATAAAACGTCAGACTCCTGTGGTATGTATGTGGATGGATCAATGGATATATCGATGGATGTATTTATGTATGTATCCTGAAGGATTAATTTCTACCAGGACATTAGTGTTGAATGTAACTACTTCCACCATGGAAAGCAAAGGTAGATAACTCCTTTATAAGGTTTTTCATAATGTGCCACCTGAGAAAATCGTATGTTAGTATATGCTAATGTTTTTCTCTGTTAACATTACCTTGTCCGAATCGTTCAGTATTTTACAATATTGCACTCACGTTCACTTCATATTGCACTCACGTATTCCAATAGGGATGTCGAATTTTGGTAAACAAATCATATGCATTCACATTCACGTAGTTGGCGCTTTACATTTTGGTTGATTAAATTGGTTTCTGAATGAACTAAAGCCGACGCTTCGTGGACTGCCAAATACCTGCTGCTTTGCCACATTCTGCCTTAACTTTCTGGATGCAATGTTTCGAATTTAGGTTAGGAATAGACGCCAGATTTCATAAAATTGTCTGTTGCCTTCAAATAACTTGTAAGTGACAAGGCATCAACTGTCTTCTTTAATAAGAATGGTAAAAATATACTTAGTTTTACATCCTGAATTTTCCTCCAAATGTATTTTCTTAGTTCTGCAAATCCGACTTACACGAAGCATGTCATGGGTTCTCAAGTTTGATTGCACTTATTGAAATTGTACTTTAATTTCGACTCTATTCCATGTGCGATTATATCATTCTTACTGCACTCAAAATGAAATAAACATATTCCATAGCATCGTTTTGATAATTGCAACAGAAAGACTTCATATTTTCCCCACATTATGATTTCATGCATTCAATGCTAGAAGAGAAATACACTTGCCGATGTCAACGCACTGCTCCCTCGGTGCTAAAATCCAATATACTTCATGTATAACTGTCACATATAAATCCAGTCCATAATCACAAAATGTTGTAGAAAGGACAAAAATACCAAAATCTATTCATTTCAGATCAAATGGAAAAATATTTGCAATGCGCATTCAACATGACTCCATATTTCAAATTTAAGTATACCAAAATACCATTTTCTTTCAAAAGTTATGTCTAACTCGAGACTAAGTTCAAAGTTATCTGGGAGGAGTTCTTACGCATTCATGATGAATCTGCGCTTTTGTATTTAGTTTAGACTATAGCATAAATTCAGTTACTTTGCTTTTTGTAGTGTATTTTTATTTATATAATTAAGCCTTAGGTTAAATACGAAAAGGAGCATATAGAAGAAGGTTACTGCTTTGTATGGGAAAAAATGAACTCGTTTTGTTGGATGGATATATTGCACTCTCAAGGTCTTGCAGTATTTCCATCCGAAAGACTCGTTCATAATTTCCCATAAAAATGCAGTAATCTATAGATATATAGCAATAATGATAGTATAATTTTGACCATAATAATATATTTCTCCGAGATATATAGTGAATGGTAAAATATTGTATCCTACGGAAAAGATTACGACGTTGGACAAAATTACAAAAGGGTAAATTCTCTAATGAAAAAGCGTTAAAACTGAAATTTAAAAGAATGTCATTATTTTCGCCTATTGATGTTTGTCATATTCCATCTTTGCCATATATTGTTGTATCTTTGCCATATATTGTTGTATCGTTGCCATATCATATCATCTTGTTTGTAACATATGGTATGATAAAAAATAACAAAACTAAAAGCTTGAATTATTTTGAATTAGACATAGGAAAGACAATGTTAGGAAGCCTTTTAATAGTAAATAGGCAAACATAACAGTTTACTAAAAAGCTTAAGTTTAAATGTAATCGTATTATTTACATGAAATTCCAGCCACAAACGTTAGATAAGAGTAAGACTAAGAAAACAAACTTCATTGGCTTTGTTGTCCTCACTTTTTGTTTGGACTGGAAAATGAAAGCGTTCTTTAACCCCAAATATTAACGGAAGATTTTATTGATAGGAGGTCGCGGTATTAGTACGACTAATTAATGTTTTGTAATGACATATATTGTTTTTCATTTATTTTCTGGAGTTGTTAACTTTACAACAAACTGCAAATCCATTTTGTTTATCCACATTAGAAGACAATATTATGAAGAAATAATGACATTTTACAAGATAGTATTAACTTTCAACGTAAATTACTTTATTCACTTAAAATTCCAAAGTCAGGTTTTACCTCAAGGAAAGAGTAAGAGAAAAAAAGATTCATTTGCTAGCGATTTTGATAATCATTTCAGCTTATTTGCTGCCAGGGCAACGAACGCGTTCAACCCCATATTGCTTGGAGCGAATGCTGATTGAAAGATGGTCACATAATTATAATCGCAATGCTTGCCTTGTAGCGATGGATGTATTATTTATCAATATCAATTATTTCTAAGGTGACTGACCTTTTAAATTATAATCCTCATTGCTTTAAGATTTGATTAAAACGAAGGTTGTTTTTTTTTGATTACGTAAGCAAAGTTACTGATATCAAATTGATTACAATGTTGATAATGCTTAAGTATCGTTGTTACATATTTAAATAAATACATATAAAACAAACAATTAAACTGTTAATATCCTTGATTAAAAGACAAATTAATCTATACAAATCTGTAATGATTCGGGTGGTTTCATTAAGACGTTATTTGACAGAATACTATGTGGCCACTTTTATTAATGGGTTACCTATTTTCGATGAAAAATAAAAATAAAAAGCCAACGAATTAAGATTGAATAAAGATTGACGAATAAGGGGTAACAACATTTGATCGTTGCGCCATACCAATCTCAACAAAAAGTAGTTAAATTTTTAAATAATAATGGGTTCAATTAAGAATTTTATTAGCAACAGAAATATTGCTTCGTGCAAAAACTCAAAACTTAACCCGAAACAATAAGTGTAATCACAATACAGATTAAATTTTTAAAAAATTGAAAATTAAAAGAATAAAGATTAAAATAAAACAAAACTTGATAGTTACCGAGCTTAAGTGTTTAGTCACATAAAAAGTCACAGACACTATTCATATAAATCGCAAAATAGTTTAGTGAAATGACTTTTGATATAATCATTCATAATACAGACAGTTGAAATGCCACTTGACACGTTGTAAGTTATAAAAAGGAAGGAATTGAAAATCTTTGGGAATCAAATATCTCTGACGCTCTGGCCCAAGTTGCTCTGGCGCTGGGCTAAAGTGGCAAGCCAATATCGTAGACGACGAGCTAATGTTCTGTTACACTATTTTATCAACAACATCATTTACACATCTCCGTAAAAATGATGTCAGTGTATCGCGTAGGCGCATGTATTCAACTTAAATTTTAATATTCATTATTGGTCTAAAAAGTTATACTAAATAAAGATTTCAATCCTGATTGTTTGTTGGTATAAAATGTTGTACTAAACTAAGATTTCAATCCTGATAGTTGAAAGCTCTGTATCTTCAATGGGATGAAAAACGTCCGGACATTCACTATTGACAGACGTGTAGTTTTCCAATGGTATCCTGAGATACATTGGGCCCGGAAAAGAAGACGTCGGGCCAATAACAGGGTAGCACGATTTGTTTGAAAATGCCTGCTGTCATTGTGATATCACAGAGCGCAACATTCAATTCGGTTTGTACTGGATAACACTCTGACGTTTACCTCAATGCAAATATTTCCATTGATTTTGCTGTATGCATATTCTGCATTGTTCACGTTCCTCAAAGCGAAAACTCCTTCGGAATATATTGCTGCCGAAGGATTGTTTTGGGACCAGGAAAAATAAATATTTAGTAGATGGACTTTGCGCACCAAAACACGTGTACGTTCACTGCATCTCACTTTTTATCTATTATCAAAGATTGAAATCTGTGTAAAAAATAACTCAAAGTGGTTGGAGGTTATAACGTCATTTATGGATATTGTCCTTGTTAAAACATCCGATTAACGCTCATCGCTGCCAATGCAGAATTTCTAATTTGTCCATCCTTCATTTTGGACTAAATCTGCTTCCGCAGCGTTAAAGCTACTGTAGAGAAAATATGACAACAAATGCGATCTAAATTGAGACTTATTCATTTATCAGAGTAAACATAATAAAATACAGACACAAACATAAGCCAAGATGGCCAAGTTGGAGAAAACGATAGCAGTGTCTTGTCCGCAAGCTGGATTCAGTGAATAAATTAAGGTCACATCTGACGTCAATCTTGCCTCAGCATAATTGACGATGAACATATTTTGATAGCAGGACGACAATCAAGGTCACCAATACTGCAGAGCGATTAAAAAAAATGTTAGAAATATTCATGGTTAGAGTAGCTACGAAATACACCCTTTATGGTCTCTTAAGTTCAGACGTTTGCTCACATCCAAGTCTTACTGATGCGACAAGAGACCAAACATCTTAGCCGGTCATGTTGAATGTACTTTTGCTTCTGAATTGAGGTGTTTTCGATCGATCGATCGAGACTTTTCATAACGTGCTATGACTTTATGGTCTTGAACTAAGTATCAGAAAGGAGAGAACATCAAACAGTTGTGTAGAATTCAACAAATAATTAATTTCTACTTATTTCCCTAGAATACAAACTAGAAATGTAGAAATAACTGACAGTATTGTCAATAAAATTTTAAATAGTCCTATATTTTTTATCAAAAGTCAAAATGTTTGAAGTTTCTACTGAATTTCAGTGGTATTCCAAATAGGGTCCAATATTGAATGTGTTAGTTCTCGTCTGTTACCCACAAGTCAATGGTTTGATTAGCTAGGAATGCAACTTTAACATTTCTCTGCAATTTATGTTACCGTGTCAGCATTCAAATAGATTGTTTGCGGTTTTATGGTTAAAACGTTGACATTCAGGGTCTGGATAATTTGGTAAAATCTTGTCAGTAGTTTTAATATATACTCCGAGAAACGTTGTTCAATTTGTTTTATATATAAATAACTTTTACATTACCTATCATATTAACATTGCTTTCAATATAACTGTCACCTGTGAGGTTTGCATCACGAAATCGTTTTCCAAACGTTAGTTTTTATGCTGAGAGGTTTTATTGCATAAAATCTGCATCGCTTCGTACTCAGCATTAAGAGGTTAGTGTTACGACTGGACGGCCTGGCATCAGTGTGACTGGGTGGGACATCATGCTACATGTCTGCGGCATGATGTCCCAGTGTCAGACATCATTATAAACTGCCTCCCTGCAGACATCGTATTGATATGACTGAAAAATTGTTAAAAACTAAGTTAAAATAGTAATCACACACACATTAATAGTTTTCTTTCAACTTTTCTTTCGTACTTGTTCTACGCATAGTGCTAGCGTACCAACATTTGTTCCTTAACCAAACAGTTACTGTTCGAAGTGATATACAATCTTTAGCAAAGATAACGTAGGAAGTGGTAAATGTCGCCGCGGCATCATTAACATAATTAGAATAAAAAACATACATGTCCATTCTATACCAGTTTATAAGGAGTGTTACAATTTGTTCGAATCCTCTTTATTATTGAGCCAGACGTTTCTCTTAAACCAGCTGGAAGATTTATAATGCAGTTGTCTAATTAAAAGGGGGTCTTTACTTACATTTGGATCAACGGATTTAACCCATACATACCAATCTGTTACTCATTTCTCTGTTTAAATAAACTATAATTATAATATTACATCACCCATAGTGACGACTATTAAAAAATCCCATAAATGTGGTGATATATATAGTGATATAATAATAAATAAAATTTTGTTACATTCAAATCGCTTCTTACTAGATATACTTTTACCTCTTTCTAAGAAAAGGCCCATTCTTATCTTATTTGAAATAATAGAGCAATTTAACGTAAACGAAAGGACGGACTTGACCTGCTACTCTAACGTTTGACATACTGTATTATATATATATATATATATATATATATATATATATATATATATATATATATATATATATATATATATATATATATATATATATAACGCAGCCTGACACAGTCTAGAGTAGAGGAAGAGCTGCTGAGTACTGAACGAAGGATAGATAAATACATAGGTAATGAAGCAAATCTGGCAAGAATGTACATTTGTGATGAGGATTCACTTCAGCTGTCTACAGTGAAAACTCAAAGTAGTTGAGTAAACCTGCTTTAAAACAATCAAGGAAAAAAGAAATAGAACCATGGCATTGAGAATATTATAAAGTTAACAATAATTATAAATCAAACCGTTTTATGACATTATAACTGGCAAGATAATGTAGTGCTGCAACTTGGTGTGGAATTGGAATATTTGAGATTTAACGTTATATCTCGAAGCAGGAGTGAATTTTCGTTGTTTTAAATTGCTTATACAATTATGGTGCTGTTCGGTCAAGCCATCATTGACGGAAACCTTACTAGGTTTTCCAGTGAGCTTTCGTGCGTCTGGCAAGGATCAGGAATCAAAAGGAACTTTAAAGTCGAGTCTGACTGGGGCTTTTCGTCCGTTGATTGTACAATACAACCGTGGCTTATTAATGTCCTCTGAGTGGCTGTAAGCTTACTACTAATTGTCTTGTGAAACATTTAACGCACAAGATTATCTGCGTTGATTCTTCCATTTCAGAATAAATCTGTTCTGGAATATTATCATTAAAAATAATATGCCTTCTACACGATTTGTTTAGATCATTACATTTCTGCTGCATTACGTTTATATATTTTTGATGATGTGAGATCACGTTGGTGTCGCTACGGTAGATGGTCAAGAAATGAAGTCAAATATTCTCTAACTTAAAAGACATGGAATCATTCCACGAAATGGGTCAAAGATTCTTTAACTGATTTTCTATATTTGGCTTTAGGGCATATCTAAAAGGTGACAATATGTGTCAGGAACACTTTGGATGATATTATATGTTTGACTTTAGGGCGTAACTAAAAGCTGGTAAGAATTTTAGTTATTATTGAACATGGTAAATGTCATGCATAACAGGTCACGTATAACAATTTGATGTAGTGTTACTCGCTGCTTTGCAAATTTAATTTTTTTTTAGATGGACAATTGTATATACCTTCTGAATCATTCCTCCCCATTTTGATCTTATCCATCCATCCATTAATCCATCCATCCATCCGTCCGTCCGTCCGTCCATCCATCCATCCATCCATCCATCCATCCATCCATCCATCCATCCATCCATCCATCCATCCATCCATCCATCCATCCATCTATCTATCTATCTATCTATCTATCTATCTATCTATCTATCTATCTATCTATCTATCTATCTATCTATCTACTTACCCTTGCTTAGCAATCCTTCGCTTTGCATATCTTTTGTGTTGGGAATGCAAAGTTCATACGGCTTATTTACGGTCGTTATCTTTTATTTGCATTAAATGATATGTTGCATTTTTAAATTTAGAAATGCATTTTAAGCAATATTCTTTGAACGAAGAAAAAGTTCATGACATATATATATATATATATATATATATATATATATATATATATATATATATATATATATATATATATATATATATATATATATATATATCAGCGTGGTGGTAATGACAACGAAAATGGAAATGTATAAATAATGAATTGAAGAATTAATATTTTTATGATGAAAAACTAAATCAAATCGATTACAAGATGATCTTGAAGATCTTTATAATTTGGATTAGTGAAGAAAAGGTAAATAAATGTAAGAATTTAAGTCTCACAATAAGTAAGACATTTTAATATCAATTCTGCCATCATCTGCCATTTAACATATTTCTGTAACATGTTTTAATAACAAAAAGGAGACTGATAGGGATCCTGACGAGTAATACGATTCTAATCAATCGAGACGTCTTTAGGAGTTGTAGCTTTCATTAAAGATATTTGTTAAAAATATTTTTCCTTCTTCACTTCATATTTTCATTTTAAAATATATGTTCTTTGTCTGTGAGCAGTGTATTTTCTCAAAGATGCTTATTCTAATTGTAATTTAATCCACACAGATAGTTTTGTTACTGAATCCAATGTTTCTTTAAAAACAAATCTCCATGATACAATCCTGTCAATTGTGCAAAGGTCTTAATGGAGTAGTGGTATCTACTATGTAATACAGCAATAACCCGTTGTAGTGGGACTTCTTTGTTCCCTAGATAGGCGAATGATGCGTTACATTTATTTAGTACCTGTCATACATTATAATACTTATAACAGTAGGTATAAATATTCTACACATTATATATGATGATATGTCTTAAAAAATCAAGGTTCAGAAAGAATTTCAAACTGATTGTGCTGATATACCAATAGCCTTGAATAGTTTGATGTATCAGCAGCCCTAATGAATTACAATGATATATTCCAGAATGTCGTTAACGTACTTCACAATTATCTTAAAATAGTGTTATAGTGCACAAAGATAATTAACACTTTGTCATTCCAACGAAACTTTTAATAAATAAATTATTCTCTTGAAATTAAGTCTGAAAAGCACTAAAAGTGAATCAATGCCTGATACTATTATACGAATTAACAATTTTGTTTACATCAACCTTGCATAAAAACCTGAGACACAATATAATAAAATAAATGGCTGAAACATTCGCCTCCATAAAATAAAAAGGAAGGCGAGAGATTTAACTAATATTTTTAATAATTATCTGACAAACAATATCTCAAGTTAGGCAAAACATGTACCATCACTTACTGTCAAAGGTCAAATAGTCAATATATATATATATATATATATATATATATATATATATATATATATATATATATATATATATATATATATATATATATATAAACCGAATATGTTACCGATTTAACAATCATTCACCTATACAATGTATTATGGAATATATGATCAAACAACATGACTTCCAGACACTCCTTTGAGGAAGGCTCACTAATCTGATGACATGACGCTTTTGCCTCTGCAAAATTAATTATTTAGATGTCTTTAACACCTGCTTACTTTATATGAGTAAAAAAAATATGAAAACTTGAACGCACAAAGCTTCCTTTACGTTGTGTATAATATGACAAATTAGCCAAACTGCTGGAGGATAAAAGTGCAAAGCATCGACGCAAGTCGCTGAAGATAATCTGCGAGAGTCCATTATCACTCGTGACCTCACAGTGTGCAGACTTCATTAGTATTCATTAGTTGGCATAAACAAAGTTACAATAAAGCAAGGTGGCTATCTCCAACATAAGTCGCTTTTATCGATCGTGTTAAGAATTTTAACGTATGTCGCTAAAAGTTTACCAGTCACTTCCCTCCGATCACAGATCAGATAGACATTTCATGTCAGCATTTCACAATACAGTCGACAGTCATTAATAAAAGCAACCTAAACAGAAGTCTCTGATTGCTCCTCTTTTCGCTAGCCACGACCAGATTGTTTGTAACAGAACCTCTTAAACTCAAAAGGAATTCAATATTTAAGATGGACGCTTGATGCTTGTAATTTACCAGTTCGTTTATTTAGCATGCGAAGAGAAGAAATCTCGACGGGTTTTAATTCACCTATTCTTAAAATTGACAAATTCATTGCAGACAGTCCTATCTGCAGCACTTTGGTTTTCATTTTAGACACTCACCAGTATTTTGGGCCTCTCTGTAGTAATCCTCGGTTGAAAAAGTTCCATTGGATGACCACGTACATATTTGTCTTGGTAAATATATCTTGAATATCTGAAATCCTCTTCTTTGCCGTATATCTGTTTCTTCAGTTTTTATAAAAATTCTTTGAGCTATAATTATATTTTTGTACAACAAAATGTACTATATGCATTAAGTATTTTTAATATATATCTTAAATGTTTTAAATGCTGGTTATTTAGGATTACGTTATTATTTATTGCATGATCTAGTGCATAAGCTTTTACATCTGTAAGTATGTTTTACTTAACCTGCAATACACAATTTGAAGTAATAAGGTAGAAATATATAACTTTCCATTCTTCATCTTTTAATGTCCATATTTAACTTATTTGTGGATAATATTTGCAATTGATTTCATAGGTAGTATCTATTATACTAGGCATGGGTCTTTGAAGGAGCTAGGTGCAGGGATAGCGGAGATACGGGCATAATTGTCCCCAGGGGTGGGTGCCCTGGACGAAGCCAGTTTTTCCCCTATACTCAATTGCAACTGATATAAATGCTATATGAATAATTAACGTAGGACTTGTTCAATATGATTGTATGAAAATGAAGACATGAAAATTTGATACAACTTCTATACACGTCTTCCCTACATGCTGTAAGAATTGAATTTGATAATGTATGATCATATTATTAGTTATGGCATTTTTCTCACGTGCTATTTATTACTGCGAAATTCAGAAACTTGTTGTTCTCTAGAACGTTTATGTTTTTCTCTATTTCTCTCTCTGAGCATTTCTGGAAATGATTTCTATGTTCTGTTTCATACTTATTTTTTAAACCATCCTACCATTCTAAATTGCTAATCTTTGTGTGAGTTTTCTTCCAAGTTTTACTCGACATCGATCTTTTTTCTTTTGGGAATTTAAATTTCCTGTTGTTCTATAACTTTATAAATTTCTTGTTGAATTTGCTCTATATTCCATCTATTTGGCCAAGAACGTGTTGAAATGTAAAAGTAGGAGAAATTCTGCACAAAATTATTGATATAAATTAGTCTAAATATTTAAATTACCATGAATGTCCAAAATGCAGAGCCAAAAGTCACTCCAGAGTCTATAAAGATTATATATTGCTAATCTGCTACAGGTCATATAAAAAAGATACCGAAAAAGTATCGAAATATGTAATCTTAACTAAAATGAGAGAAATACAGTGAAATATCTTATTCCATTACTTGTCAAGTGATTGCTGTTAAAAAATCATGTATGTAATTTGTTTAACTTATCAATTTGAACCAATTTTGTTCATCAGATATATCGCTCTCAATTTGTCAACACCTGACATCTAACATTTAAAAGCAATTATTTTGTTTATTTATTTATTTCCTGTCCATTTTGTCCGAATTGTTGACGGATACAGTCATTTCACACGTGTTATTAAGTTCTCACCTTTCTAAATCAAGTTCAAGTTACTACTTGTATTCTTCTTCTTCGAATCTTAGTATTGTATGGCTCCTTCATTTCTGTCACGATTATTTTGAATCTTTGCTAATTCCTATTCTTTTCCATGCTATGTTTGATTTAAATAGTCTAAGATGGTAGACGCTGGCGTCGTGGGATTTGATAGTCCTTTTGTATGATCCAGATGGTTTTAAGAGAAATAGTAATGTAAGGAGATAACACAAATGAACCATTTGAAGTAGAAGTTGAGACTTTAACAGAAGAATGTCATGAACTTGTAGTGGATCACTTTATTGATTATGTGTACTGTTAGTACGAAGAGCATTTAGAGTTTATGCAGATAAATTAGGTCAATTAACCAACTTCAAATGGAAAAAAACATTCGATGAATCGACATGTAAAATACAAGAGGACATTAGCAAAGGAAGCACGATTTAATTGAAAGAGATGAATAACAATATAAAATTTAAAGTACTTAAAGCAAACTAGTTCAAATAGTTCGATAATTAATATATTTAGGTAATGACGTTTGAGAAATTATTAACAAAATACTAGTGCAAGATTAAAATACATATTAACTCAAAGAACTGCAAATATTTATACATCCGTATTCTGATAGAAGAAACACTTCGCAGAACTATTACTATTTTGCAGAAGGGTTGATAAGAGAAGGTTGGGGTACAGGTGGTGTAGGTGATGGTGACAAAGGTAGTATAAATAAATTTGTTGACAAAATTAAGCAAATACTGGTAAATATTGGCAACTATTTGCTTGAGGTATCTAAAACCCAGCAGCATTATTGTCTGATATCATTGGTCATTCCAAACCAGCTGAAGTAATTGCTTTTGTAACAGCTAATAATGCCATTTTTATTATTGTAGCATCTGTCGGTCGATTATTTGCAGTTTTCATCAAAGGCTCTGACTCAACGACAAAAAGAATGAATACCAAAATCTTTCTCTGAAAAGCCTACTTTTAAAGGTAAACAAAAATTCTTGCATTCATTGTCCTAATTAGAAACGCACGTTTTCTTTGTTCAGTGGTATATTTCTTTTAACTCATGTAAATGTTCAGGTGCGTGGATTGCAAAACCAATATTAATCTTCTTATCTAAAACATGTGTATTCTGGTTCTGTCTTTAATATCATTTATGTCATAATCTGTCTTTTGAGGACTTGTCACATACTGTTTATCATCTGCTGCAACTGGGTCGTTTTACTACGCATTTTGCATTATTTATTACTAAATTCAGTATATGGTGACTTAAACGTTCTGCTGCAACATACTGTACCATCTTTTATTCACATACATACCGTCTTTATTTGGTAGCAAGCGAGTACTATATCACTTTACTAAAAGCATGTAACTTATCACTTGTGATGCATAAAGTAATGTAAAAAAACATGTACCAGATCACTTGGTAAAAAACATACACCATATCACTTGAATACAAACATGTACTCTCATCACTTGCAAAAATGCATGTACTGTATCACTTGGTAAAAAGCATGTACCATATCACTTGTGATACGTCATGTAAAAAGCATATACCAGATCACTTGATAAAAAACATGCACCATATCACTTGAATACAAACATGTACTCTCATCACTTGAAAAAAAGCATGTGCTGTATCACTTGGTAAAAAGCATGTACCAAATCACTTGGTTAAAAGGATGTACCGAATCACTTGTTAAAAAGCATGTACCAAAACACTTGTTAAAAATCATGTACCGTATCACTTATTAAAAAGCATGTACTGTATCACTTGTTAAAAGCATGTACTGTATCACTTGTTAAAAAGCATGTACCATATCACTTGTTAAAAAGCATGTACTGTATCACTTGTTAAAAAGCATGTACTGTATCACTTGTTAAAAAGCATGCACCAAATCGATTGTTAAAAAGCATATACCATATCACTTGTTAAAAAGCATGTACTGTATCACTTGTTAAAAAGCATGTACTGTATCACTTGTTAAAAAGCATGTACCAAATCTCTTTATGACATGAGTGTACTAATCTGACATACATTGTTGAACGTCTGATGAAAATTGAAAATTTAATTTTAAGGTAACCTTTCAACGGTTTTAAACATGCTGCCTAATGTATATTTTAGACTTGGCCACCGAAAAAGCATATACAATAAGACTATTACTTTGATTTGGTCTAGATATTACTTCATTTGTATGTCCTTTTGTTATCTTGCTAAAAGTAACAAGTAGATCCCGTTTATCGTTTCCCATGAAGTTTAATATTTGCTTAGTATTTTGGCCTGAAATGTCAAAGATATTGCACAAAAAAGGGAGAGGGTTACATCATGCTTTACAACTGACCTCCCGACGTACTTGCCTTTCCAAATATTAATAATAGACATGAACTATTTACAATAACGGGATACGGAAATAAAATGGTGTCAGTGCATGATATAACATAAGCTTAATCTGTTAATCAACCTCTTAAATTTTTATATTATTATGGTAAATTTCACCTTTCAGTATCACCTGGATATATATATATATATATATATATATATATATATATATATATATATATATATATATATATATATATATATATATATATATATATATATATATATTCAAAGCATTATATCATTATTTTAGTACATATGTAAACGCTGAAAAAGCAAAATGTGTAGTCGAGTGGTAGTTTAGTACGTATATCTATCTGTTATTACTTGCCATTGTAATATAGGCATTCATGAAAATTAGAACCACTACATTGTATACTTTTTGTACTGTTAATTCAAAGTCAAATAGTCATGTACAAGCTACAATGGCCACGGTTGGAACATAAACTTGAACCTTGAAGTAAACAACAAGGAGGGAAAATCGATCCTATGCAGCAATTGCTTGTTTTACAACTATGCTACTGAGAGATATAGAGGGTTACAGACTCTCACAGCGTGTCGTGATTGGTGTGTATCGGTGGCAAGGAAATATCGATTAATGTGGCCTCGTGAATTATTATCTCTGGTCGCAGTCTTGACGTCATCGATAGCGGTTCATTTGACATTTATCATATCACGTCCACATCAATGTAGCTGGTGGAGAAAGAAGGATTAATAGATTGGTAGGTTCTACGCACGATGTCTCTTAAGCTGGTAGGTCGCCAAAAAAATAGTGTCAGATTACGATGACGCATTCCTGTCTCATTTACATCATGCACTGTTTGCGTTTTACGTCTAAGTACGTACATACGTATATAATATTTGATTTATGAAGCGAGTTGAATAATGTTCAGCTTTTGCGAGCCATAGCGAGTAAAAGCTGGACATTATTGAACGAGGTTCATTAATCTAATATTAAATCATTACCCATTTGAGATTCTTTTTGTCACAGTTTTTGTTTCAGTGGAAATTATTTAGATAGAAAGAAGAACGAATAATTTCGTTCATTCTGACAGACGGTGCATCTTTCATGTGTTGTGCATAGAATATAGTCTCCAATAAAGTTGACCTAAGGAAAGTTTATTTTACATTTTAGAAACTATAAATCAAAGAAAAAGCTTCCATCCAAATTAACATTTTATAACGACAAAATCATTTTTCAAAACAGAATGATCAAAGCGATGTGATACCACATTGTTTGATACGGTAAACAGAAGGCCTAGAGTACATGTTTACCCTAAAATGTCACTTGCAGAACTAAAAATTACATTGTTACAATTTTTTCGTAAAAGAAGATTACTCGATGCAGAAATTATCACATTTACTGCAATGCATTTATGACCAAAACTTTACAGCATTTGACCTATCTCTGACCTATATATGTACCTATCTCTTCCCACCCCTCCATCAAGCAAGCAATACCCTTTGTTTTATTTATTGTTGTTCTTATCTTGTAGTTTTACGCCATGTTTCTCATTGTGATATTGTTATACGTGACATAACAAACTAATGTGGGGGAAACATATTCAGACAGTTAAGATAATTTTTTCCTTAATTTTCAAAATGTTCATTAAAAACCAAACATTCCAAAGTGCGGGGTTAAACACGCTTTCGCCACGATCCCAGTCAATCAGTAAAGAGGATACTGCACGATGATTTCATGGCCTTATTTGGATCAATCAGAAGAACATAAAGTGATATTTTAACATGTGGTATTAGCAAAAATATGAAACTATTAAACTGCACATACTATAGAAAAAATATACCTACTATGTGATATGTATATTCTTCGTTTCTTTAATGTATGTATATTCCAATGTTATCCCAAGCCTTGAATTGTGTGACTCAGAAACTGAATTAAAATGTTTTAGTCTCTGTCTATCTCGCCATCTATGTATTTATCTGCGTGTCTGTCTGTCTGTAGAGATATCTCTGTATCCATCAATCCTGTCAGACATCTATCAGTATACCTTTTTATGGTTGTCCATCTATCCATTCATTCAGCGCTATTTTGTATCTATCTATCTATCTATCTATCTATCTATCTATCTATCTATCTATCTATCTATCTATCTATCTATCTATCTATCTATCTATCTATCTATCTATTCTTTGGGTCATCTTTCACCCATCTACGTATCTATGACTGCATTTGCATATCTCATTGTCTGTCGGTTTGTCACTCTAAATAAACGCTCTTGTTTCAAATTTAGGTGATTCTAGTCTAAGTTAGATTGACTGAGTTCCAACTCTGTTGTATATATATTTTGCTAACTGGGAACCTCAACCGAAGTCATATTCATTCATTCATTCATTCATTCATTCATTCATTCATTCATTCATTCATTCATTCATCTGTACGTTAATTAAGAAAATTCAGAATACACGCATGAATTAACGTTTAGTTGACATTTTAGCGATAATATATCAGATTATCATAGGTTCAGCCGATTCGCTTGAAATTCACAGAAGGACCCAATGTATGTATGTATGTATGTATGTATGTATGTATGTATGTATGTATGTATGTATGTATGTATGTATGTATGTATGTATGTATGTAATGCATACATGCAGGTATGCTTGGCTGGTTGGTTGATATCGGATTTGAAGGCGCATCAGCACTATATGGCTATTTAGCATCACAAAGAGCGTATACGAGAATGATATATATTTAAAAACGGTTTATTACCAACGTTCGATAAAAGTAAAAAAACAAATCAAGAGTAGTTTAAGGGAAAAGTGACATTCTTGCCAGCTTTGGGAGCAAGTATTTCCCAATTTTTTGGTATATTGCCATTGGCCCATAAATCATTCCGAAAACAGCGATTGATGAGGGCTTCGGTAGGTGTTTGAAAGAGGTAAATGTATTTCGTCAGGTCTAGTTAATGGTCCAAAAGTGACAAAGGTTGATTATAACTTTCTGAATTATTTAATGTAAATTTGAAAATATCTTCTCGTTTGGATTTTTCAGCGTTCGAATATCTTCTTAATTTAATGACGATCATGAAATTTTAGCAAAACTATCAGCGAACACATTTTCCGTCATGTTTGGAGTTAAAGATTGTATTGTCCATTTTTTTTTGTTTTTTCCATGACCATTTGCTTTGTGGATCTAGTGGATATTTTCTTTATAGAGAAACGAGCGTTTAAGTAGAACATTCCCCAGTGAAGCATGTTGTTCATTCCGTTAAAGTTAGATCAGGATTTGGGAATACATTCATCTCCACTCTCGAGGATAACAGAGGAATCATAATCGAAAAATAACGTGAGAAAATACATTGTTAGACTTATGCACGTCTATGAACAAATTCGTGGATGTAACCATGTCATCACTTTTGTGTCATAGAGACACAAATCATGTTTTAAAATGAATACATAGGCAGCTATTACCACACGTTTACATTCATGGTTTTTACAAATTCGCGTTTAAAGGAAGGGCACTGTGAAGGCTCTAATGTTCACAGCGATCGAAAGTTCATCCTGAAGCCGTGCAAACATTGTCCGATTAGAGGATGATGTACGTATCTTTTGAAAAGGTTACCTGCATCCAAAACATTGCAAGATAGTTTTCCGTTCAAAGAAGAAGAAATGAAAAAAGAATGTCGATTATTTTAAGGTGTTGCTGCATCGGTGACGCTTGTTTGGGTCTGTACATTATTTGTTATCATCAGTTTGGTCTTTTCTATAATTAAGAGGATGGTCAATGTAGAAAGGTTTTAGTATCTTTTCGGCTTCTATTTTAGGTGTGTATTACGATTTGAATCTCCATTTTCTGTTTTTAAATGTTGAAGCCTTTCCAGTATTCGTGCAGTGCGTGACTTTACCTTTGGACGAGAAGAGTGTGCAGTATCAGGATATTCGGAGTTTTGAACTACTGAAGAAGATATGGCATGCACATCTCAATCTTGACCTGTAAAAATAACATTTTTGCTACCTTGGGTAGTGTATGTGTGTTGAAGGTTTCTATGATGTCCTACAAATCTACTCCACGTTTAATACGGATTCGTCTAAATTTAAATGACACCTTGGTCCTTAATGCCATCGATGATTTCAGGGTCACTATTTCTCGCAACGTCGCCGCAGCGAATCGTTTCCTTGGATAACGAGTGAGTAAAAAAGTTCCAGGTTATTCAAGAAACGTCTTAACTTTTCTGATATTCAACGTCTGTCCATATCCTAAAAATTCGAAGAGCAAGCTACAATGAATATACATTGCATGGTTCATATGTTGATTCGGACTTCGGGTTTTATTATTGTAAGCTCACTCATTTCCTATTGTCTTTTATGTTCTGTTGTATATTCATAACCCATGCTCACTTACCCATCACGTGAGTCCAACAAGGGTATCCTTATTGAATGCTAGGAATAAACAGGTAGTATGCTCAGTAGGTACAGATACTCAATTGAACAGTTAAGGCACATCCATCTAGAGATTCATAAGAGGAGGGAGAAGCAACTGAAAAATGGGGAATCCTTAGTGGAATCAGTGGTATAAAGACACAAACAAGAAAAAAGGTAAAGGGTGTTTCAGAAAGTCAAGTTGTGAACGCTTCCCAGGGATAGGTGAAACAAGCTTTTTGTCGAGACCGGGGCTTGCCCAATCTCGCTCTAAAAAGAGGTAGAGACCAAAGTAGTGTGTTGCATCAGTGAGTAACCCATGGGTCGCCCATTTACTCAACTAATATGATTCTTTCCTTGCTCACAACCCATGCCCGGTATGATGGGTTTACGAAAATGAGTTTTAAGACATGCATCGAGGATGCGTCGATTATAGTCTACCCCGAACCCTCTTGGGATCTACAGGAGGAGTAGATTCGTTTAAGAGTGTTAACATAATATTGTGGGTATGTGGAGATGGGATGGGTGGGATTGGTAATAACCAAAGTGGTAATTTTGGACGATATGATTTTGACGTATTTTTGATATTCAGGTTTACTCTTTTGAACTGAGTGGGAATTCATAGTAACAATTGAATCGAGTTTTTGTTTCAGATACTATATTATATGAGGGAATAGATGGATTAGAATAAAGTATGGAAGTATATCGAAGAGCCACTTTCATCTACATGATAGATCGCGATGGTTGGTTTGTATCAAGGTAGAGGCATCATGAAAGAAAAGTTCTAAATGCACCCAAAGTCGGATCAAGTAAAGTAAGATTTAAAGGCAGATCCGTACTCAATCGAACCATAGTGAAGTTAAGCTCTTACTAATAACATGGTTAACCAGAGCAAGATAAGAAATCTGCTATCGAACAAATGTGTTCAAAGACTCGCATTGAACCAAATACTGACATTTTGAGGTATCTAATATGTGGAGAACATGTTACTTTACGGTCGAGAATATCTCCAACAAATTGTCTTTTTTCCACAACATGAAGATAACCATTATTACAGAGTATTTATGTCATCATGAATACGACCTAATCGACGGACGTGCATGGAGAAAGTTTTATACTTAAATTATCTAACCACTTTTCTTCTGCCAGTGTTTGAACTCTATTTGAATGTACATGACAATGTTATGCATATTCTTTGACGACAGAGGAGAAGAAAGTCGTCAATATCATTCAGTTTCTGAATTATGGCATTTTACAATACTACTAAGTTTGATTTTTATATAGTGGCTGATAGCATGCTTCCCCGTGGTATACCTATCTCGTGCAGATAATTATCAGAAATGGTATTGCCTAAGTTAATTTCTAGATTTTTATCTTTTAAAACTTAAAGAAGGTTTGGTAGGCGGCCGTTTAAATGTATATTGAACAGGATATTCATTATACATATCATCCAGGTGGTGTTATCAGCATTCTTTAGGCAGCAACCATTTTCTTTCTGTATGAAATTTGTTTAATATGCTTCAGGTTTTAAGTTAAAGAAGATGGTCATCGGTACGTCTATAGCGTCTGAATGTTTATTGAGCGTCGGATAGTGATTTGTAGGATTCAAGATAATACAGATTCTGAAGTATAAGGGGCGATGGATAAAAAGGACGGTTTGGTACTTTGCAAGTTTATATACTGGTATCACAACTGCATTTCAAGAGTGTGACCAGTTTTCCGGATTTCATTGAAGATGTTTATCAATGAGAGCATTCTATTTGAGATTCTTTACGCAAAATTTAAATGTATTAAACAAAGACGTATGTAGCAACGTAAGGAGTCAAAAGGCGTATTCTTAAATTAAATACGTTTACCAGCTTTTATTTACACAGAT
Source organism: Unio pictorum (assembly GCA_030141615.1). Classification (NCBI taxonomy): domain Eukaryota; kingdom Metazoa; phylum Mollusca; class Bivalvia; order Unionida; family Unionidae; genus Unio; species Unio pictorum. The sequence continues at coordinate 480,927 of JARLTB010000064.1, read as the reverse complement.
TTAATTGATGCTACTGGTTGAGGTGCTCTCGATGCCTTAAAATTGAAATTAACTTAATTGTAATTTTGTGTGAAAATCGTGCAAAATGGACTATTTGTGTTCTAATCAACTGTATTGAATTGCTATCTGTAACAAGCGTAATGTTCACCGACTTGGTAAGCTTATATTATTCAGAAACCTCGTCAGCTTTTACACTCTAGCTATTTTGAAAAAGAAACAAAATCGAGAATATACTAAATAGAATTCGAACAGAACTTGAACACTAAGATGGGCGTCCATATGCAAGCAAATGTCTGTGTTAGTCATTGCAAGGAATACGGCGTGCTAAATGCATGATATCATTTCTTGTCATTTGCAAGATATTTAATATCTTGGGGTTGTATATTCATATTCACTATTTCGGCCCTAGTTTGTTAATGTAAATTTAATCCTTTTAGCATACTGCACCTGTGAATTGGTTTATTACAGGTTTATTACAGGTACGACCATCTACATAGAGGCGACGTTTATAATGAATCCAGTTGATGATGCTGATGTACAAAAAACAAACAAATTATTGAATTAAGTAAAGTGCCGTATATATTCTTGAATACTCCTTGTAACAACCAGATTTCGAACAATAATTTACCAACATAAATTATTTTCGGAAACATGAAACAAATTATTCTCGGAAACATGAAACAATAGCATATCCACCTTTTATATAATAAAATAAATTACTCGTATATGGCGACGCGTATCAAACGCAAACATTTACTTCATGTCCGCTACAAATATGTACTTAGTAACCTTTGTTTGCAGTTGATCAATAGCCAAACAGAGTTGTTTAAAAGTTGTGAAACTGTCCGATTTTCAACACACATAATACATGTAATAATAATAAGACATAAATGAAAATCGACTAATGCTAGGGATGAAAAAAACAATGCATAATTTGACTGAGAATATAAATGAAACTGGACAGCAGTGATGGGCTATTGCACGATCACTTTTATGAAAGGCTGATATAAATATTCCAAGGACATGTCATTTGGAATTTTGCACCTGTTCAGATATTTTTTTTTTTTTTACAAAGGAGTGCATTTCTGGTGGTAATTTGTGAAGCCATGTCCTTGGTAATTGATTAATTGTATTTGGTTTGGATCAAATATATCATCTATGTGTCCGTCCGTATCTTAGTACGATATCAGAACATAAGTACTAGTGTTTTGAAGTCTAAAAGGGGTGAAGGGTTGGGAATTTGGCACTTGTGCTGAGATGATAAAAAGAGTGTCATTTAAGACCAAACCAGAGAGTCTTGTCATCTGTAAACTGGAGTCAAGGTTTAGTTGCTCGGTAATTTTGCAGAATTGGTGGTAAATGATCTTTATTAATGTGGGGATTTTCAGCGATGAGCTCACCAAATTGCACTACCTCAAATAAAATTGAATCTGAACCTCACTCCATTTCCCAGAAGTGTATTATCCTTTGTGATAGCGTATAATCCTCCTTTCTCTAACTTTTGACATTTCACAACTTGCAAGAACAGGAAAATTTGAAATACAAAGATCAGTGATTCAAGGCTGCCCACTATCAATGTTATTATACGTAATAGCGATCGAAATCCTGAGTATAATAATCAGGAATAATACTAATATTCAAGGAATTAAAATACCGATTCTGAGAGAAGAATTTAAGATGCTACAACACGCTGATGATTGTAGAACTTTATAAATGATCCTAAATCCTTTATAGGAAAAGGAACACGAAGGTTTTGGTAAAGCTTCAGGGTCACAAAAAAATCATGACAAAACGGAGATTCTAAAAATAGGAAACTGGAGAGGCAATCACCCTGGATTTCCCCTCCACTTGATCAAAACAGAGTTAAAGCCCTAGGGATATTCTTTGGGGGAAAATGAAGAGAAAGAAAACTGCTTAAAAGTTAAAAATAAAATAAATGAGGTAATAAATATCTGGGCACGTACGCCACTCAGTTTAATAGAACGTTCACAGGTTGCAAAAACATACATGTACTCTAATTTTGACATAGTTACTAAACTCTGTGGACATTAACAATAAAACACTAGAAATTATTGATAATGAAATTGTGGACTACATATGGAATTTCAAGACACACTACATAAAGAAGTCGACATTATATAGGTCTAAACTGAAAGGTGGATTACCGTTACCTAATCCAACAATAATAAAATATAAAAACATATTAAAAATATGTTTATATAATTTAAAAGTATAGGAAGCACTCAACAAACACCATGGGAAGCATTATACATTTTTTGGCTGGGTTTTGGTATGAGAAACATACAAGACTTATACACCAACAACAAATTGAATAAGAAAATAGACGTACCACGTTTATATAAGGGAATTAAAGAATTTTTATATAGGTTTTAGGACCAGAAAGAGTTGTGGGAACTAACAAAAGATTCGTACTAAGGTGGAGGAGGAAAATTCTCACTTAAATTGGGACAGAATTTGGAGGCATTGGTCTGACATAAATTGGGACAGAGTTTAGAGGCATTGGTCTGACATAAATTGGGACAGAGTTTAGAGGCATTAGTCTGACATAAATTCTTTAAAGGTACAAAGTTTATTCTATACGTACCTCCACAATGCCTGGCTGACAGGCGAAGTGGCAATATGAAGACATGTAATAAAGACCCCTGTTAGCTGCCCTCTATGCAGAAATGCCCATATACAAAATATCATACGATGACTCAAATTTGAGAAAACAAAGGAAGAAAGGATCAAACTCATTATAGAAATCATGAAGGTAGACAAATATGTCAGACAATAAATACTATTCCTAGACGGAAACTTTAACAATAACTTAATTAGACAAATTACAGACTATATAACGAAGACAATGGCAAAGTGTGGACCACTAATTACCTTTCATAAATAATAGTGAATATAATTTCTTTTTTATTTTTACCTTTTTAATTTTAATTTTCACTTGTATTTTTATATCCCCCCCCAAAAAAAAAAAATTAAAAAAAAATACAAATTAAAAAAAATTTAATTTAAAAAAAATCTTAAGTAAGCCCTAATGGGGCAAGTACATTAATGAAGACGTCATGGGGCTATATCACATGGCGCTTCGCGGAGTGAGCAGTCCTATGGAAGAATTTGGGAAAGCACCTCATTAAGGATTTTATGTTCAAATATAAAATATATTTAGATATAAATAACCTATGCACTTTTTTAATTTATGACTCAACTCACTTTTCTGGATACTATATCCACACTATATCTCTCTCTAAGACTATTTTATCTAAATAAATAAAGACGACCCTAATTGAGTCAGGAAAAGTACAACCAAATACATTTGTACCGACCCTGACTCAAGGCAGGCGGACTTGGAAACAAAAATAACTAGAAAGTAAACTGAGACACAGTAACATTATAATTTAAATACACCTCAATTTACACCAAATTCAAAAGTTTTATAACCGAATTTAAATAAAGAATACCTTAGTGATGACCCATTTATAGGTAAATCACAAAATAAGAGAACTGGTTATATGAATTCGAACGAAAAAGGCTATCCTAACACAAATACAAAAATATAGATTTATGTATAGCAACATACAAATAGCACCAGCATAAATAGCAAACACAGGATATAGAAGACCACTAGCCATAGTCAAAAGTAATCAAAGCGGATATGAGGATGGGTAGATCAAATCCCACCTAGTAATTTCCGCTTTAGAAACACTAGGGAAAAAATACCCCTTGTCAAATATATAATCCTGATGGGACAAAATTAAATGCGAACTTAAATGGAAAAATTAAAAAAAAACCTCACTACACATCGGGGGAATCACATACACACATAAAAACTTTTTACTTTTTTTATTGGGGAGGGGGGCATCTGTCTGGTGCCCCCAAAAAAGAAAAACAACTTATTTTATGCATCCTAATTTAAGTCTAATTAAATAAATTTTTGATCTTTTTAAATGAAGTGAGATGGTATTTAAACGTTTCAAATACTTTACCGCTTTTTCACTTGCTTTCCCATTTCTTTATAGGAGATATATCATTATACTTAGAGAGAAGAAAAGATGGTTCCTGCAGGAAGAAAATGTGAAATAATTAGGTAAAAAATACATGTCAATGATCAGCTCTACCCTTCAAAGGAAAGAAGCCGAGCACCCATTGCTGCAGAGCAATTAATTCTAGGAAATTGGTTTTGCATGTATTAATTCCATGTTTATTATTAGTCATTTTTCAGTACACATCTTTTCGGTGGAAGAAGTTTATATACAGGTAGGTGATGGCATCATGCCGAAACAATTGTACATTTAACATTCTATATTTTGTTGGATATGTAGATAAATAAACAAGAGAGAGAGAGAGAGAGAGAGAGAGAGAGAGAGAGAGAGAGAGAGAGAGAGAGAGAGAGAGAGAGAGAGAGAGAGAGAGAGATGTATAGTGAATGGAAGGGTGGATGGATCGATAGATACATAACTATATAGACAGATAAAGTTAACGAACGTTTGTCGTGTTTAATTTCAACACCATATTTGATTGCAATGCACTAGTCACGATTTATTTCCTGTCCCTTCTCGATGCAAACTACGGAAATTGGATAAATTATCTTTAATGACACTTTTCAACTCTGCACCATTCTACAATAAAAATGGATGCACAAGGAACTGTGTAATCCAGGCGCATATTGAGCTATTTAACATAGCAAGGAAAGTATAATGAAACAGGAAGAGAATGTCTTAAATTGCATATAACCATTAAATGAAAGAAATATAACACGTAGATCTTTATTCTTCTATACTAGAGAGGAATCAGTAAGAGGAATAGCTTGTTTCCGCTGCGTTTACCTGCTGTAACTCGTATCTGCTTCAGATTTTAATACCAGAAGTAAGTTAGAGATATAATCCATTAAAATCAGAAGGAAGTTAGAGATATAATCCATTAAAATCAGAAGGAAGTTAGAGATATAATCCATTAAAATCAGAAGGAAGTTAGAGATATAATCCATTAAAATCAGAAGGAAGTTAGAGATATAATCCATTAAAATCAGAAGGAAGTTAGAGATATAATCCATTAAAATCAGAAGGAAGTTAGAGATATAATCCATAACGAATAGGCTACTTTAATCTTGAAAATATGGATAAACCGCTTTTTAAATGACAGAGCTAAAAGTGCTTATTTTTTAGCGATGTTAAATATGCCGTTAAGGTGAAGGTTGATTCATTTAAATAGCAACATATTTTGAAAGCTGAGATTTTCGAACATGTATCTCTAGATCGAAGAACAGTTCTGGTCGACTGAAACGTGTTTGCGTTGACAGATTAATGGGTATACCCACAAACCTTTTTGAACGAGCTATTGTCGGAGTTAGGTTACGTAAATAAGAGAAGCTATGCTTTTCACAAGATGCTGAAAGAAACATAAGATTTAATTTCATTTATACACTTCGTGTCTCTCACACCAATACCCGAAATCCTTTAGCTATCATAAAAGGCGACTGTTATTTGAATTTTGGCCATCTTCATATGATTCGATGATGATAAATGTTGGGCAATTTCCTGATTCGGACGTGTTTCGTTATCCTGGTCTGCGATTACATTAGTCTGCGTTCTTTTCAGAACACGTATCACACTTCCTGTTCAAGCTTGACTGGTCTGCACAAAATCAAAGATTATTATGTCCCCACTTCGTCAACCGTTTTCTAAATGTAGCTCAGAATTGGAAGATAGATGTATCATTCAATATTGCGTTTCTCATGTCAGAGATACCTGCAATGTTTTACTCGAGCAAGGAAGAAGATTGCTCATTGGAACCTTTCCAATGATTCTGCCCTTTGTAAGGCACAAAGAAAAATAACTCAATGAAATTTAATGTTTTTAACATAACCCTTAAAATAGGGTGTTACTTGTTGATTCACTCGACTGGGCCCTTCTGACCACCCTTCTTGCTAAAGTTGAGGCCAAGTAGTGTTTTGAATCCGAATGACTATCACCACTAGCTTCTCTACTCAACTGTCAGGAATGTATCTTCGAACGACACAGGAAGCATGCTACGGCAGACTGGTTGCCTCTACTCAGTTTCTTCGTATGACAAGCAGCGAATGCAGATACGGTATACTCTACAAATCCAAATGCTGCATGGAGTCTATGGATTATTTGTACCCATTTAGTTCTTCACTATACCCACATATCTATCTAAGTGGAGTTCGACAGTTTTATATTTAGCATAGTTTCTTTTCTTAAAGAAAAATAATGTTCTCAGGTATTTTTCAAAGAACTTTTAATTCCCTTTCTTTTGCTCTATGATTGATGTGTGTAATATGGTTATAGCTTGGCCGTACTTTAGATTTCCACCTTTCAAATAACTGATATCTCCGCTTGTTTATTTTCACTTTCTGGTCTTCAGAAGGTAAATTGTAAACAAAAAACCGATAATTTTTTTTTACATTTTATATATTTGGTAATTCATTCATTGCACTTTCAGAACTTGGTATTACCAAGTCTGATAAAATTACCTATTATTTTAATAACTGTTAAAGATAGTATATGACAAACTAATTTAGGCTAATCTTTAGAGCTTCATGGAACAGATATATTAGTTAGCTATGTGCTTAGGTAATGTACAAATAACACTAGTACAATATTGAAAAGAAACGTAAGCCACATTGCATGAAAGTAACCGATACTCTCTCATTTGTTTATCTTGCAAATGTGAACAATGTCATAATGTTCATAATATCTGTAGAGCGCCCCAAAACAGCGTCGTATAAATGTAAGTTGTACAAGTGTATTAGTTTTGTTCAATATACTCTGTTTGTTGCAGTCAAATGCCTTAATTGTGACATTTTGCACAAATGTATCTCAGAATTCAAAACGTTTACGAGTTGACAGTCATTCAAGTTTAATAGATGCGTTGGAGGCGTTCTCTGTGACGTAAACCCGAATCTAATTTATTTGTTATTTTTACCTAGTTTCATGAAAATTTCCTATTCGCTACTTCAGAAATCGTAAACAAATTATAATCTTCGATTTTTTGCATGAATGTTCTTTCCCTAAAAGATTAATTATACCGTTTTTAGTAAAAGTGTTTTTGACAAACATTTCTCATAGGAATGAATAAAATATCAAAGTATTTTCAATGCTAAATAGATCATAGTTTCATTTGAGTATTTAAAATAATGTCACTAAAATGTTCCCTACGATCCAAATCACCTGTGAACCGTCATATACTTGGTACTTCTCTGTCGAAAATTCCAGACGTGTATATAGCCTATTTTTTTTATTTGAATTTGCAAATAACTGACATTTCTAAAACTTGCTTGAAATTCGGAACTCTAATATTTAGTGTTCAATTTGGTATCCGCAGTTAACTGTTATTTTGAACAGAAACCACCGAAATTCCAAACAAAACGAAAAAAGTGAGACAAATTAAATCAATAAAGACGCGGAAGCATAAACAAAAACAAAGTATAACAGCAATATACTATAGTATAGTGTTCTTGTAGAGAGGACAAAAAAGGAGTTTGTGATTTGGAAGAATTGTTTGGATTAAATATCAACAAATATTGTAGGAAATAATGAATAAATCAGGCTCCCCAAGGTAAGATTATTTTACCTGCTTAGGGCGTGCTTTAATGAGACTAATAAGTCCAATCATTCAGTTAGCTCTAAAGTGGACTCAAAGTAAAAGACATGATAAATTGTTCTCGAAAACATACCAATACTCCCTCACATATTTAGTTAATGTAAACACCTTTCAAATGTAAAAGCTTCCGTCACATTCATTACAAAAAAAATCCTTAATCTAAATAGTAAACCCAATTATCGGGAGCAAAATATAATAGTTTCTTACCTGTGAAACTTTACCTGTGAAAAGTTCGAGTTATCGAAAGGCACAATGCTTTGCCAGACATATTTGAAAACTGTCCAAAATACTCTATGATATTAAAAATGAAAATATGCTGAAGAATTTGACTAAGAACATTGCAGGATAACCTTAGTGGAAAAGTCGTAACATTAGTCTTTTCTGAAGCTGTTCAAATATTCTTAAAAGGTTTACACTTTCTGCTGGTAGATCTGCAGACAGTTCCTTAAGTAATTGTTTGCGTATTTGTTCAGGATCACAGGTGTTATCTCAGTGTCCTCCGTATCTTAGACGGTAATACTATAGCAATACATGATTTTCAGTGCTTGAAAAATAACAAAGGAATACAAAATATGGGTTTTGGCAGACGGAAATAAATGTTTATGTTTATGTTTATTTTTAAGACCAAATTTTGTATACGATTTCATATCAGTGAGACATGCCATCAGTGAATTTATTTTGAGGTTTTGGACCCTGCCAAACGGCCTAGTAGAAGTGGTAGAGGAAGTGTGGGGAGTTGTATTGCGAGGCTTCCAACTCGTCATCACCATTTTCAGACAATGGTTAATTTGCGATATCCTGCCATCGTCTTTCATCTAACTTAAGACATTTCACAGCATAGCTCATGCAAGTCTTTGTTCTCGCTGATGACCAATTAAATATAACTCTCTGATCCTTTTCCAACGGAGTGAAATTCTTATTAAACTCTTCAATTACTTTACTGCATGCTTACCTGTGATCTTCCGTTGTGCCAGATGCTTTATTATACGCAGATAAAAGAAAATATCGTTCTATCAGGAAAACCGTTTGATGAAAATTAATTATTAACGTCGGTGATACATGTTAAAAGAAAAGTATTACCGTTCAAATGAAAGAACACTCGCTGTTCCAGGCAATCTATTCTCACTGAAGACGGGCGTTACATGTACACAATCCGTATTTATTCCAAGGGACTTTTATACATATCGTGCAACAACGGTTTAAAGAAGATAATACAATGGCAGGCATTGGACTCGCTTTTAACCAAATGTACTTTAATAGTTCTTTTTTTGTTTATCTTTGAGAAACGAGGTAGGTTTCGTAAAGTCAACAATCGAGTAAACGGAGATAAAGAGTTGGAGAAAGACAGAGAGCGCTGTGGAAAGTTATATGCATGTATGCTTATGTGTGGTGAATGGAAGGGTGCAAATAGAGAAAAAAAATAGATAAGCAGATAACGTTGCTAACGTTGGTTTTAATTACTTTCCCATTATAGTTTATTTCTATTGTACACGTCAAGTTTCGTATTTAATACCTGCTGAAAGCAAATTAATTTCGACGGAATTAAGACATTTTAACTTTAATGACACTTTTCAGTCGTGTGCAATTCAATGACTTGTTCAATTTTCCAGCGAAAGCAAAATTAAGAACATAGTTTGCCAGTGCATCATTGGGAAAGGCACTAACGTTGTGTTCATTTGCATTAGGCAACCACAAATTTGTTGAAAATGCCGTTAAAGAAAACAAAACCAACCAGCCAATCAATATCCTCCATGACATATTGCAACAGACATCAACACAGAGCGGTACGGGAAAACTTAAAAATTAAACTACACTGATACGTGCACACATTGCAGATTTTAAGAAAACCAATGACAATATTATAAAGCAGGACCATAATTTGATAAACGGCATTGAACCATTTAATATATATGATCTTACCATATTTTGTCTTCACAAGTAATACCTACACGGATAACAGTTACCACAAAACAAATCCTCAATAATAATGGATAACTTCACATTGTAGTCTGGAATCTCCATCGGGGTATTCAACAATCGTTTTGCGGTAAAGCAAAGAAAATTAACATCATACATACATCTTTAAGCATGTTTTATAATCAATAAAATCCAATTCTTGGCATTTCCATTTACTAAAATCACTCCATTCATTTTAATAATTCCACTCTTATTAATTAGGTTAATGAAGAACATCCGAAGAACATATTAAGGACATCCGACAAAAATTTGAATACTTAAAGTTAATAGAGGAGGAATTCGCAATTTTAAACTATTGTGACCCATAGATAAATTCCAGCATCAATTTGGATTGTTTAAAACTCGATGGTTTTAATTAACCCATTAGAAAAGATGCAGCGTCATGATATACGTTTCTGATAAGCCAAGTTGCAAACGTCTGAACAATTTGAACTTTGGCTGTCATGATATTGATAGAATGTGAATTGAGATAACCTTGCATACTCGTTGTAGGGTGCAGATCAAACTTCTCTTCAACCAGTTTCTGAGTAAGTTTTGAAGCTTCAATTAATATCGTCAATGACACTTACAAACCTTTTATTAGTATGGCGGACAAAAATACTGATGTACTTGCACCTTCTACTTCTGCAAATTTAGTTGATTTAATGGCAAGAAATGATATAAAAGATCCTTTATGAGTTACCTCTACTAACAAAACCTTGCTTGATCCAATCATTGCAGATAGTGGTACAAATATAATTCACGAACATCTTAAAAATTGATGGAGAATTTAGTGATTATGAAGCTCCTAATATTGCATCAGCGTTAACATGTCCCTCAAGATGCCTAGCTGCACCGTGTTTGGATGTACAACAAAGCTGATGTTAACACATTGGACGCTCTGATAACAGGAACTAACTGGTCAGAGCTATTGCTAACACCAAGCGATATTGATGTGATAAGTAGACAGATCTATTGCTAACACCAAGCGATATTGATGTGATAAGTAGACATATCTATCGCTAACACCAAGCGATATTGATGTGATAAGTAGACATATCTATCGCTAACACCAAGCGATATTGATGTGATAAGTAGACAGATCTATAGCTAACACCAAGCGATATTGATGTGATAAGTAGACAGATCTATCGCTAACACCAAGCGATATTGATGTGATAAGTAGACATATCTATTGCTAACACCAAGCGATATTGATGTGATAAGTAGACAGATCTATCACTAACACCAAGCGATATTGATGTGATAAGTAGACATATCTATCTCTAACACCAAGCGATATTGATGTGATAAGTAGACAGATCTATAGCTAACACCAAGCGATATTGATGTGATAAGTAGACATATCTATTGCTAACACCAAGTGATATTGATGTGTTAAGTAGATATATCTATCTCTAACACCAAGCGATATTGATGTGATAAGTAGACAGATCTATCGCTAACACCAAGCGATATTGATGTGATAAGTAGACAGATCTATCGCTAACACCAAGCGATATTGATGTGATAAGTAGACAGATTTATCGCTAATACCAAACGATATTGATGTGATAAGTAGACAGATCTATCGCTAACACCAAGCGATATTGATGTGATAAGTAGACAGATCTATAGCTAACACCAAGCGATATTGATGTGATAAGTAGGTACATTCACAGCAAAACTAATACAATTCTCCACTTTGTGTATTCTTTGTAAAACCGTCACAATTCTCCCACCTGATTGACCATGGTTTGACTGCCAATTAAAAATATTTTAAGGAAACGGGATAGAGTACGCAAATATGTCAATAGGCCTATCGACTGGAACACATTCAAACAAATCATTAATAAAGTAAACAACACGAAAAGGTACTCTAGAAAGCAATATATGTTTAATATTGATGAGCATCTTTCAGACTCTGACAAAAATGCTTCTAATACATTTTGAGAAAATTACAAAATCCTTTTTCAATCGGATCAATTCGTCAAATTATATTCCACAACTGATATATACAAGAAACAATGCTATGGTCAATGATTAAAAAGTAAAAGCTAAATTATTAAACGTATATTTTACCTCAGTTTTAACTATTGCTGATAGTAATGTTCCTCTGGCAATTTTTTAGATACCGTCAATAACATTACTATTATTGGAAAAGAAATTAAAGAAATTAAAGATGTTAGTGCTTGTTTTTCCCCACACCTATTAAAAGGTATTTATTCAAGCCAGAGGAAGTTTAGAGGACTGGGAAGGCAATACCGTTTGTATCATGAGATGAGACAAATAACTTGTTTTCCATTGTTTTTGATTAAATTAACTTTACAATCAGAGTTAGTTTGTAAGTATAATGTTACAAATTAGCGCTTGAAATAAATTCATATATTTGGTATCTACTGTTTGATACCCAGTAAAACAGATCCTTGAAAGTTGTCTGCTTTGGATCCCATCTTTTTGGAGTTGTCCATATCTATCCAATCAAAAAATAGAATATTGGATCCCATCTTCTGAAGTTGTTCATATCTATCCAATCAAAAAATAGAATATTTGATCCCATCTTTTGGAGTTGTCCATATCTATTCAATCAAAAAATAGAATAGGACTTGTGTCAATAAAGCTTCATGGGCTTTATGGTTGAAGTCATAGAATGCGTGAAGACAATATCAGCACCATAAACAATTCTTGTTAATCCATTATTGAAGAAGAAACAAATTTGCAGGTAATTGGAAACTTGCACACATTCTTCCCATTTCATAAACGGTGATCCACGCGAGATTGCTAAATATAGATCAATCTGCTTATTTATATGGGTAGCAAAAATCTTTTAAAGATGCATTTTTAAGCATGTTAATAATTGTTTTCATACAAGTAGTTTTCATTTTATAAGTATCAATCATGATTCCATCTTCACTTATTGAAATCTATCATAGTACATGCATTTCATTAGAACAATACAAAATGTCTTGTATTGTATTTGTTGATCAATCAAAAGTTTTTGAACAAGTCTGGTGCAAAGGCTGCTGTTTCTAATCTTTGTAAACGATATTGCCGTTGGTATGAGCTTTCTCACATCTAATTTTGTAAATGACCCATTCCTGCATTATTCATCCGCTCATTATGTAATAATAGATCTTGTCATTAATAATGACCTAATAAAACTGCATACTGGTCGAGCAAAAATCCCAGTGGCTATATTTTACACGAACAAAAACGTAACAAACGATCATGAACTTGTTTTTTTTAATATCAAACTTAAATATGTAGATTCTCAATGCCTCTACACATATAAAAAATACTCCGAAATATAACTTTTTGACTTTTATTATTATTTAGTAGATGTATTTGAAATATGGTTTCTCACCTTTTTTTCTCTATCATTTACATGTTGCTTATATAAAAAAGTTCCAAGTAAAATGTGTTAAAATGTTGATGTGAGAAAATTATAAAACTCTGGAAAAACCGTTTAATCTGGGTCACAAGTAAAGCGTCGGAAGAACCAAATTGATTTAAACACGTTTTTATCTACAACCAGTAGACATGAATGATAATCAGGCATGTCATTTTATTCATTGACATATTTCGTCCCTACATATCTGAAACAAATATATAAAATCAGAGTCGGTAATTAGAATATCTAAAAAATTGTTGTTTCTGCTCATTCCGAAGCTGCGAAAGGGGATACTGATGAAAGAGATGCAACGAATCGATTTATATGAAATTATTTCGAAATAATGATGTGCATGTTCTTTGCCATGGTGATTTGTAGCGGTAAATCCTGCGTCAAGAAAGTATTTTGAATTATTTTATTCAAATTCTTTGTTTACTTACATGATGACGCTGTATGCTACATTATGGATTATCGATACATTATTATCTTCTCTTTATATATATATATATATATATATATATATATATATATATATATATATATATATATATATATATATATATATATATATATATATATATATATAATACTAGAATTATGGAATATTGATACATTATTCCTGTACGCTACATTATGGATTATCTCGTACTCTATTAATCTGAATTATCCCTAAACGATAATCTTGCACACTTCGTTATGGAGTATCGATTACTGATGAATTTAGATGCTAGATTATGGATCATCGATAAATGATGATCTTTCAGGCTACATTTTGAATTATGGAAATAATTCTGAACGAATAATATTGCATATGGTCTTAATCATAACCAGAAATGATAGCACTTCAAACAGTCAGTTTCACTGAATGCCAGCAGCTAAGGTTTGATGTTTATATGAATTAAGAAAAGCTTTATTCAAGTGAGAAAAACTAAAATAAATTAAGGGAATACTGTTTTATTTACCGGACTTTATCGGACTTTTACGTGTACGAACTGAATATGTAAATTACTTATTGATTCCGCGGATACCATGAGGTATATATTTGGATCTTCTTGTTTCTGTGCCAACTCTAACATTTATTATATTAGTCTCGCCCATGAGCCGTGTGATTAAGTCCCCTTCCAGTTTGTGGCCTAGGATATGTACATGGTACTATATTAGTGTTTCCAAAAGCCAAAACACTTGGTTCTGTTTTCTAACGTCGCCAGAAACTGATACATATGTCTGGCTGTTATTGGCACATATATATGATCTTTTGTCACATAGTGGATGATTTGATGTAAGATTTGCACAAATTTGTTGATCATCTGTTGTGATTGTTTATGACTTGCTTGCACTGAGAAAACAAATAACTACTGTAGTGGCAGAAATGATCAAATGCAGAAAATATAATTTAAATTTCATTCGAATACGAAGATTATGGAAATAGCGCTGATTTCTCAGATTGCTTGATTTTCAGACAGTAGGTTTACAGGCGAATACTGATATTTCGGCGAACGTACGAAACACAACAACTTGAAAAGCACAACAAACATAAATCGTTAATCGCAAGTTTGGTTTCTGAATTTTGATACAGTGGACAATTTCAAACCAATGTATGCCATACGTTTCTCTTTTCCTAACAGTAACCAACAAAACGTTCCGTTCACTTTTCAACATTATTTAATCTGTATGATTATACTGAGAAAATTTTCCTTATTGTCTTTAAACCGGTTATTCTTGTATCTCAGTCGTCTTTGTGAAGGTATGAATTAAGGGTTTTTGAAACTCACAATTATGCGAGTAATTTCACAAATTAGTATTATCAAAATAATGTTACTTGCTTTTGTGTTGACCCGCGGTAGTTATTCGCTTCAGAAAGATGAATTATATGCAAGTATAATCTTCAAAAGAATATGGTACAATACAAAGCGAAAACCAGTGGTTCATTAAATGTTATTCATATATGGCATATTATATTGTTTTAGAGAAACGCCAAATAGTACAGTCGTGTATTGACTGGGTATAATTAATTCTGCTTGAGTGATCTTTTCTCCGTATTTCATAGAACGTTCCGTGTAGCGTGCAATTTTTCTACAATTCGCAGCCCAATGAAGATATGAGAAACTCAATTTCAATGGTCTTACAAATTTAGCACTGCAGTGTTCTTTAGTGTGCTGAATTGTGATTCATATCCTTTCATCTCATTACTTCGTCTCGATTACAATATTACAACATTACAGTATAAAGTAGAAATACATGACTGCAACGGCAAATTATCTCCAAAGCAATGTTTTTTTTCCCTCATTATGTTAATGTGCACAATTGCACACAAACTGGTTGTCCAGTTAATTACCGTTACTAATGTATGTTTATAACACGTCTTAAAACATTTCCCAAACCTTAACATTTGATGAGTGTTTTCAAAATCAAAATCATGCCTACTGAGAAGGAGACACATGCATATTCATTATTCCGCATATTTTAGTGTGAAGGAATTAATTCTTCAGCTTCTTATCGAGCGTTAGACAATTTATCTCGCAGTAGATGTAACGTTTTACGACTTATTATCACGCGAATACACAACCATGAACCTTTTGTCTGAGTTGTAATGAAGTGTATTTATTTTATGGGGTAATATTTGTCGAGCGCATTATTTCACTTTTATTTAGGTGAAAGAACATGTTTAAATTGGCTGTTTGGGTACGATTGTATATCAATCAGTCTAAACGGTTACTAGGTAACCATCATTCATTGCCGTCTTTACAACAGTTACACATGGAATTCGATTAGATAAAGGTAAAAAATATACTATAATGCATTGAATATTGTTCCTCTTTAGCTATTGTGTTGTCGATGTTTCTTTTTCTAAAAATTGTTATAAATAACACGTTGTCTTCCGATTAAAAGACAAGTAAAATAATTTGCCCTTAAGATATATTAATTTTACATAACTGGATACTCTACAGACATACCACACCGGTGGTCTAGGTGGTTGGAGCGTCCTTCTGAGTCATATCAAAAGCGTATAAAATGGCACTTCAACTGTGTCGTTAGGCGCTCCGCATTAAGAGGTGAGTGTTATGACTGGTTGGTCAGATGTAAGGACAATGTAAATGGTCGAGACACGATGCAATATGTCTTGCGGCATGAATTCTCCAGTGATATACATCATTACGGACTACCACACCTTATACAAGGTAGATATATGACTGAAAAATTGTCAAAGCTTCGTGAAAAGTCAAATTAACACACACACACACACACACACACACACACACACACACACACTGTACAAAGTATCATGTAACGATTTTCCATGGTCCTTATTGTTAGATCTTGAAACTACCCCGTGATTGTTTCTAACGACAGTTCTGCAGGTCAGGTTGACATTGTTGTCTGGCATGTTGAAACAATGTCTTTGCCATTGTTGTTTTTGTTGTTGTTTTAGGGTTTAACGCCATTTTTCAGCACATGATAGGCTATACATGGCGGCCGGTATTATTGGTGGAGGAGGAACCCGGGAAAACCCCAGGAAAGAACCACCGCCCCAAGAGAAGCTACTGGCAAGCTTTCTCACATAACTGCATTAGCCGAATCTTAGACTCGAATCCACGCAGACAGAGGTGAGACGGCAGTAATCCGTAACGGAAAGCGATTTAGACCACTCGGCCACTCGGGGGCCCCCTTTGCCATTGTTATTACGAGACTGTAGTGGTAATTATATTTGAAACTGAACATGTTTGTATGTCATCTACTTTTCTGACTTACATTTTCCCCATAAATTTTGTTTATCAGGTGTTACGCTAATATTATTTTTTCACGTTAAATGTCTTTCGGGTGCACAAATTTCTGCACCTTGGCCTGACGTAAGTAGTCATTATTAAAAATTTGCCTGCCACCTCCGTATGTAGTACCGGTAAATTTCGTAAACAACGTCATTATTTAACCGCGGAGGAAAACAAGCTTATTTAAAGACTCATTTACGGTAATGGTAATCGACTCATTTAAGGCAATGTTTACTGAATCATTTAAGGCAAAGTTTACTCTTGTTAGCCATTAATTTCAGACAAAAGGAAACTAACGTGGAACATATTCTCTTGTAGCATGTCTTTAAAATTTGAATCGTGCATCGGTGGAAACTTCTTCCGATTTTAATCACAGCATAATTTTGACAGATACATTTTGATGAATGTATTAATAGGATTCACGTCTAAGTCATACAATCCATATTGTTCTCTCTCTCTCTCTCTCTCTCTCTCTCTCTCTCTCTCTCTCTCTCTCTCTCTCTCTCATATAAATGCAAATAGTCCATGAATGCAATGGCGTTCTGATGTGATGTAAAATATTTATTCCCAATTCTTTGGCCTATTAGACAGTACTTTACAAGAGACTGGTTAGGTTGGGGTGCGAACCTAACCAGTCTCTTGATATATAGAACACTTCCAGAAGAGCTGTTAGTGATGGTTCTAGTAGGTCTTTCAAAAACTCGTAATGCATATTGTAAGGTATAGTGGCTGTAAAATGGTAACTTATTTTGTAAGGTCTAGTGGCTGCAAAATGGTAACTTATTTCGTAAGGCCTACTGGCTGTAAAATGGTAACTTATTTTGTAAAGTCTAGTGGCTCTAAAATGGTAATGTATTTCGTAGGGTCTAGTGGCTGTAAAATGGTAATGCATTTCGTAAGGCCTAGTGGCTGTAAAATGGTAATGCATTTCGTAAGGCCTAGTGGCTGTAAAATGGTAATGCATTTCGTAAGGCCTACTGGCTGTAAAATGGTAACTGATTTTGTAAGGTCTAGTGGCTGTAAAATGGTAACTTATTTCGTAAGTCCTACTGGCTGTAAAATGGTAACTTATTTTGTAAGGTCTAGTGACTGTAAAATGGTAATGCATTTCGTAAGGTCTAGTGGCTGTAAAATGGTAACGTATTTCGTAAGGCCTATTGGCCGTAAAATGGTAACTTATTTTGTAACGTCTAGTGGCTGTAAAATGGTAATGTATTTCGTAGGGTCTAGTGGCTGTAAAATGGTAATGCATTTCGTAAGGCCTAGTGACTGTAAAATGGTAATGCATTTCGTAAGGTCTAGTGGCTGTAAAATGGTAATGCATTTCGTAAGGCCTACTGGCTGTAAAATGGTAACTGATTTTATAAGGTCTAGTGGCTGTAAAATGGTAATGTATTTCGTATGGTCTAGTGGCTGTAAAATCGTAACTTATTTTGTAAGGTCTAGTGGCTGTAAAATGGTAATGTATTTCGTAAGGCCTTGTGGCTGTAAAATGGTAATGCATTTCGTAAGGCCTTGTGGCTGTAAAATGGTAATGTATTTCGTAAGGCCTTGTGGCTGTAAAATGATAATGTATTTCGTAAGGCCTTGTGGCTGTAAAATGGTAATGTACTTCATAAGGCCTTGTGGCTGTGAAATGGTAATGTATTTCGTAAGGCCTTGTGGCTGTAAAATGGTAATGTATTTCGTAAGGTCTAGTGGCTGTAAAATGGTAATGTATTTCGTAAGGCCTAGTGGCTGTAAAATGGTAATGTATTTCGTAAGGCCTAGTGCCTGTAAAATGGTAATGTATTTCGTAAGCCCTAGTGGCTGTAAAATGGTAACTTATTTCGTAAGGCCTACTGGCTGTAAAATGGTAATGTATTTCGTAAGGCCTAGTGGCTGTAAAATGTTAATGAATTTCGTAAGGCCTTGTGGCTGTAAAATGGTAATGTATTTCGTAAGGCCTAGTGGTTGTAAAATGGTAATGCATTTCGTAAGGCCTTGTGGCTGTAAAATGGGGCCTGTTCAAAGATTCAGGTAGCTCCAATAATGAAAATGATTGATTATAGCTTTCTGAGGTATTAAATACGAATGTGTTTTTCTTTATTATCTTTTAGTCTTCGGAAGGCTTCTGAATAATTAGCCGATGACAAATTTGAAGATAAACTATCTGCAAGTAAATTTGCGATATTATGTTTGAAGTAGAAATTGTTGTTGCTTAATTTAAGATGTCAGAAATAATTGTGTTTTCTCTTTTCATTTATATTGCGTATTGTGTACCATACTTACACTATAGAGGAACAAGAGTTTAAGTAGAAACATATTTTTGCATGGCTTGTTTATTCTTTGATTGTGCGTCGAGCATTGACTCTTAGAATGTGATATTTACTTAGGGCGTCGGACGATTATTAAAATGTTAACTCTGCTTATCGGCGTTAGTAAATGATTCTTTACATTCTTTAGTGAACCAATGTTTTAGGTTTCTGTTTCATTTAGGTGAGGACTAGAATAGATGTAAAATGTTGAATAGGGTCATGAACGCTTAAAACGGTATCGCTGTTGAACAATGTTTTAAAAAGTGCCTCAAGCTTGGTCCAATCGGCCGTCCTTAAATTCCATTGTGAAACTGCATCATCAGTTGTAGTGTTAATATTTATCAGAGAGTTTGAAAGGTGATCACTGCTGTTAAGGTCAGCAGCCACCTTCAAGCATAGTCCAACATCTGCGAAGGAAAACAATTTGTCAAATGATACGAGTGTATGTACCCGTTTAGACACAAATACGTCGGTGATTTGGTGTTATATAGATACAAATCGTATCTAGAAATGAAGTCCTACATATTATTGCCTATGTCACTATGTGTAGTAGGTTGTTGCTTGGTGGTGTATAAATGGAACAGAAGGTACTCACGGGACGTAGAGTGACGTGTACATACATTTGTGTTCAAGGGGATAAACACTATTAGAGGCCCTTTTGTAAAACGGAAACTACTCCTGAGGCCCTGTCAATAGTTTGAAAGTAGGTGCTAAAAAGGGAGTAGTATTTAAACGTAATGTTGTCCGTATATTTTAAGAATGTTTCCTGTAGGCATACTACTGTAGGATAATATTCATCTAAAAGTAGAAGAATATAACTGCAATTGGTTTTAAGTCCTCCACAGTTGCATTGTATGATGGATTTTATGTAATAAGGTTAGACATTCGCGGGCAAAATAGATGTGGTTATTTATCTGGCGTAAGTACGAGGATGCAACTTTGTAGCTGTAAATCTAGAGCCACCTTGCGTACATGAAGCAGTTTCTGCTGCATCCATTTCCTCAATGTTGCCAATTGCCATCACACCCCTTTTTCAGCCTGTTTGCGTGTGCTCTTTACTCTTGGGTGGTTTTGGCGGTGGCGCGTTGTTGAATGTTGTTTGAATACATGCTGTAGTTCATGTGTATCGTAATATGGCGTGTTGGAGCTTGATGACGAATCAGATGGGGTTGTGTGCGATTGTGTGTCTTTAGTTGTTTTGGGATTGTGTTTCACTACAGCTGAGAAGGTTGGGGACTTGCATGTACTCGTACAAAGTTTATGGCCTCTGGATAGGGGATGTTGGAAGTGTTATTTACCTGCCTTTATCTGTATTTAATGATATGTGGAAGACTCAGGTAAGAAAAAACCAGCTCATATTTTAAAATTCTTTGATCGAAGTGAATTGCTTTCATTGCAGACAACAATCGGCTAATACAATATTAATTAGTCATAACAATGAAGCAGTTTGCGGGTGTCTCTATTCATAAATCTACCTAGCTATTCGCCTACGTACCTACTTATCAATGAATAAGTAAACGTTTTCTTGTGTATGATTAGTTTTTTTCTTGTATTTCGTATATTATTATTATTATTTCTTGTAAGGCACACAAATGTGAGCGATTCAACGGTTTGTCGGAGTTTATCAACGTTAAACAGAAGTGTAAAAGGTTCATTGCGATAACTTGCAATTGTAGATTATAGTTCATTAAAGGATACCAAAATCGTTTCTTCCATTTCTCAAAAAAAAAAAATAAAAAAAAAAAAATAAAAAAATAAATAAACGAACACATAAAAGAAACAAACAGATAAAAAAAGAAAGATACACCAACAACAAAGGAACTACCTATACTACATGAATCAGCAAAATAGGAAATCGTGAAAAAATTATATTCCGGAATTTGTTGACTTATAAGACCCATTAAACTGAATGCTGCTTAAAGAATTTAAGATCTTTGCAAAGTGAAACAAAGGAAACATATGGAGTTGTGTATTATTAAATTCGATACAATAACATTGATTTGTCACAAATATATTGAAATTGTCGGTATCCGTACTGATTTGTTTTGAGGGGTCTACGTTGTAGTTCAAAATCGATTTGAAATTCAGTGCCTTTTCCCAGCAGCAGTTCAAACAAAATACAATCAATTGATCTTGCAAATGCAGCTGTCCACAGTTGTCTGATGCATTCGATCGACTCCGACTACTCGCATTACACGGGGAGGAAAATACGACATTTGATGGCGAAATCTCACATGCAATAATTACTTTGGGAGATTTTGGGAGATATTTCCATCTCTCCGCCAGCAAATATTTCTTCACAATGGAAACATTAAAGAATAAAAATAATTCAATGCTTTTGAAAGCACTCGAA
This sequence comes from Unio pictorum, assembly GCA_030141615.1. Taxonomy (NCBI): domain Eukaryota; kingdom Metazoa; phylum Mollusca; class Bivalvia; order Unionida; family Unionidae; genus Unio; species Unio pictorum. The sequence goes on along the minus strand of JARLTB010000064.1, from coordinate 459,528 downwards.
TAAACTCTTGATATTATTAAAATCGTTTTATGCCTACATGTTTGCTCGAAACCATCCTTATTATATCTGCGGACACATATTGGCTAGTGCTCTCCTTTATGTACTTATGGCTGATTATCTACGAAGTAGAAAGTAAACTAGATTTTAACTGCAACCAGACATTCTGTTCTATCAGGGAAAATAAATAAAGTGGCATGCAGCTAACACAATATAAAAGTTAGATGTAAGTATAGTGATATATATTATGCCTTCATTCACACCTAATACAATTAGTGTAAACTCTCTCTCTCTCTCTCTCTCTCTCTCTCTCTCTCTCTCTCTCTCTCTCTCTCTCTCTGAACGTTTTCTTCATTACAAACGCACTGTCGGCAATAGCGTCTCACTGATTTTCGATTATCGTTGGTGACATGGTTTGGATCATTTGGGGCACGTCAATATTCCTTTCCATTTCGCAATATGAGCTGTGTGAAGTGGCAGTAAACACCATACTGAAAAGCACGAACATTTAGATATCCGGGAAAATCTTGTTAAGCAAATATCCTCTATTATCCTCACGTTGCAAATTGTAGTCGGCTTATGCCGCCTAGGATTTTGCAAAGTATCAGTTTAAAGAAGACTTGTAATATGAAGCAGATGTTTAATGTGTGCCTTTAGGTTTACTGGAATGAAAGCACAGTGCTGACATTTTGTGCCAAATTGAAGGTATAGTTTAAAAAAGATAATGATAAAAAATGACAAAATATAAATACATTAGAAGATAAACCCTTCCAAATAAATAGAGAAAGTTGAAATTGAAGTACTACAGTATAAAAAAATTAAAGTTGTCAAAATTCTTATATATATATATATATATATATATATATATATATATATATATATATATATATATATATATATATTTAAAAGAATAAGTCACTATTTAATATATAAACCACATTCCATCTGAAAGTCAAAGGTTTCTTTGACGGCACATCATCATTGAGTTCCTTCACTGAGTTCAGATTACCCACCATCACCAAAGAAGGACCCCAACTCACTAGAAACCATAAATATACTTGTCGCATGGTGGCAATAGTTGCACGCGACTCACTGTCAGGTCCAAATTATGGCGGAGGTTCACTCTGTCACACTTATGCATGAGGAATCCATACCACGTAAGCCATTCTTTAATTCTTTAACTTTCGTTTTGATTTGATATTTTATGAAAATACATTTATATTTTAAAGAATTTAGTTTTTGTATAATTTTACCTTGTGTAGTTACTTAAGATAAGCTCCTGGATTAATCTCATAAATAAGGAAGTTCCCAGTTGTAGTTGAAATAATTTAGCTCATATAATTAACGATATATGCCGACTTTTTGAATAAATCATATTATCGATCCTTTAAAATGAATGACAATATTTTCAAATGACGCCAAACATGCATGGTTTTCATTAAAATACGTACCGAGAAATGATGGAGGTTAAATCGTTCTGATTTATTGTCGGCATAAACTGTCAGGTTGTTTGATTAGTTCTCCTTGTACGTAGTACATTTTATCTTATGTTCATGTCATGTTCATGTCGGCGCTACAAAATTAACTATGTATGGACATAATTCGTACACCTGTTATTTAATGATGGGTCATGAACTGACACATGCAAAAATAGTTTGTTCATTTTAAAAATTCATAATTGCAAAAAGTACTACTTTCCCGGTCGTCGGCTACAGTATCTATATTGATTCATCGCCCTCAGTCTTGCTTTGTATGCCTTGAAGAGCTCCAAATGTCATAGATCATTAGAAGTAAATCAGTCGTAAGGAATGTTGACGATTAAATGTATAGATAATGCAGATTGTAGGAATGTTATATAAACTTTTATATTTAGTGTAAACTGATACCGAATATATTTCCGCTTCTTTTCTTAACTAAGATTTGGTGATAAATACGATGCCCATTGATAAAGAATATAATTCTATCCTGAATGACCCCTGACCTTTCGCAAAGGGACTTCACTCGTAGAAACATGAAATAGTTCTATAGCTCCATTGAAACTCCATGCAACTCGTATATTTTTCGGATTCGCATAGTGAATAAAGTAATTCATCGGGGTATTAGTTTTTGTTTATAATTATTATATAGAAATTGTAAACTTTGCATAGTGAATGTTCGTAAAGAAGATTATTTATTGGCAACTGTGATTAATGTGCTTTTGACTCACACTTGTCGACAAGCAATACATATCACTTTGTTTTGGTTGTTTCAGACTGTTATATAGCTGTCACTCTTTAATATAGTATTGTTATTATTATTATTATTATTATTATTATTATTATTATTATTATTAATATTATTATTATTATTATTATTATTATTATTATTATTATTATTATTATTATTATTATTATTATATTGTTACAGTGGTATTATATTGTTTCTGTATTAATTTAATATTACACCAACTTCCTTATTGTCCAACGTCCAATATTTATTCTCTTCACTTCCTTGTTCTAATGCTCATCCTCAATCTCACTTGAAATAAGAACTTTGGTATCTGTTATTAGTGTCGCCAGGTTGTAAATAAAGTCATAAATTTGTTTTTCTTTGTGAGATTTCACATCCGAATGATGATTGTCTATTCTGAAAATAATTAAATCACGCGAGATGTTTTAAGGCATCATGCTTTCATTTAATCTTGTTTTAGTAATTAATTACATATCCTTTCTACGGCATTAAAGTTGTCAAGGCTGTTTGGAAGCGTGCACATAGGTCTGTTATCCCAGATATATATATATATATATATATATATATATATATATATATATATATATATATATATATATATATATATATATATATATATATATATATATATATAACATGGCTAAAACATCACGCGATGAGCACGAGTATGCGGATTTAACACCCACCACTTATTACATCAAGTCGTTCCCCCGCCACTCTCGCAGAGGTGGAATTGCTGTCATCACAAAGAATTCCATGATAAAATGTCTTAAATACAACACAACCTTCAACTGATAAACATCATTTGAACTAGTCCAAACAACATTCACACTGGAACAAAGGTCAGTCCATTTTGTCTGTCTCTACCGCCCTTCTCATAGTAGAAAAAAACAAGCTGACTGAATCTCTCTTTTTGGAGCAGTTTCCGAATCTTCTGGAGAATGGAAATTCGATAGGTGGCAACCTAATTATTCTTGGAGATTTCAACTTTCATTTTGACTGTCCTGGAAACCCATACACATCAAAACTCCTAGATTCTATTCATGTTTTGAACTTTAAACAGTCAGTTAAACAACCCATCCATAAACATGGTCACATTTTAGACTGGTTTCTTCATAGACCTGATGATAATATTCTGCAATCCACCATTGTATCCCACGAACTTGCAGCAGATCATCCCTGCATTATATGCCATCTCGACGTATCAGTCCATAACCATCCACGTTTAGTTGCTACTAAGAGAAACGTCCGTATGATAAATATAACCAAATTAATGCATGACATCTAAGAAAACCTAACTTACATCCTACAGCAGACCAACTCGGTAACTCCCTGCGTTCATTGCATGAAAAACATGCCCGTTTTCTTCATGGTATAGCAGTGTTCTTCATGGTATAGCAGTGTTAGGGACCGGCTTCACACTGCTAAAAATCGCCAAAAAAGCAAAGAGGCTTTGGTTTTCCACCAGACTTATTATTCATAAACAAATCTATAAAGCCGCTAAGGAACGTCACAAACATAGTCCATTTAGCAAAATTATCCCACTACAGTACTTTTGTGTGTGGCTTGATTAGGATTTTGAACGCAGCTTTAAGTCACATCGCTACGATGTCTGGAGTGAAGCAAGTTTATAGTGATGTCAAATACTGGGGCATCATGCTACAGACATGTAGCATAATGTGCCACCTGTCACATTATCCTGACACCAGGCCGACGAGTCCTAACACTAACCTATTAATGCTGAACGTCAAGCGAGGCAGCTGTTAGTACCATATTTGTAAGTGCTTGGTATGACTCGGCCGGGAATCGAACCCACGACCTCCCGCTTCCGCCACTAGGCCACCGGAGCGGTTCCACTGCAGTACTAATATCATGGAAAGAGATCTTCAACATAATTAACAAACTAATGTCAAGGAACAAATGTACACCACTTCCAACTACCTTCTCTCCAGTAGACCTTCCGGACCTTCCGGACCTATTTGCAAATTTCTTCCGTGACGAAGTACACACCATTAGGGATTCGTTTGACAACACAATTTTAATTGACTCGTCACCATAGAGTTATGATACATAATTTCAGTGACAACCATTAGGAGCATTCGAACCTGTCTATATTGATTTAGTCCAGACAATCGTGATGAAGAGTGAACCAAAGTCTTGTGAACTTGATCCAGTTCCAACATCACTGTTGCTTGAGTGCTTAGACCCAATATTGCCTTCACTCACTGTTGTTATTAATATCTTTCTCTCATCAGGGGGAATTCCCATCATTTTTCAAAACTGCCATCGTAAAGCCTCTGCTAAAGAAACTAACACTTGATCATAACGATTTAAAGAACTACCGCCCAGTTTATGCTCTCCTGTTCATATAAAAAACTCTTAGAAAAGGTGGGTCTAACCAAACTTATATCTCATTTGAATTAAATTAAATTAAAAGTCTTTTTAGTAATCTATAGTCTGCACATCTCCCTTGCCACAGTACTGAAACTACTTGTCTGAAAGTATTTAATGACATTCTCTCTGCTTTGGATAGTGGAAAGATTACAGTCCTCACCCTCCCTGATTTGTCTGCAGCATTTGACACAATAGACCATGATGTATTACTTCACCGTCTCCAGCTTGTATTTGGCATACAGAACATAGTCTTACAGTGGTTTAAGTCCTACTTAGTCAACAGGACACAATTTATATATGCAAATGGAATACATTCCAGCCCAGTTGATCTATGTTGCGGTGTTCCACAGGGGTCTTTTCGTGGTCCCTGTTCTCTTCCTTCTATAAACTCAGCCGCTCTCAAGTGTCATAGATCATCACCCAGTGTCTCACCAATTGTAAGCTGATGACACCCAAATATACAAGTCTAGCCACCCAACTGAAGTTGATGCTACCATCCATGGAGTAGAGAGGTGTATTTCTGATGTGAAATCATGGATGACATGTATGACATGTAACAAGCGGCAGATGAATGATGATAAAACTTAGGCCTTTCTGATCACAACACAAAGACTTTCTCATTCACATCCTTTACCTCAGAGAAAAAATATTAGCAACACCAACATTAAATTCACACCGTCAATACGTAACGTAGGTGTTACTCTAGACAGTACTCTCACTTTGCAGCAACATGTCATGCACATATGATAGGCTGCATATCTTGAGCTGAGACGCATCAGTTACATTCACAAATATCTTTCAGTTGTTCATTAATACTTTCAATACTTGACTAGTGTAACTCAACTCTGTTTGGTTCGTCTCAATATCTCGTCCAGAAACTCCATTAAAATCAAAACACAGCTGTTCGGATCATCTTTAGAGTACCTCGATCAGAGAACACATCACCAATGCTCTATACACTACACTGGCTATCTATTCGATACAGAATCAAACACAAAAGTTGTTCTCTGTGCAATATTTCACTGATAGACTCCAGTCCAACATACCTATGCGGCCTCACCCATGTGTATACACCAGCAAGATACTTACCCTCCTCTTCTGACAATCGTAAACTCATTGTTCCCACTATGAAAACGAAGTCATATGGACAACGATTTTTTGCATGCTAGGGCCCGGTGATGTCGAACGAATTGCCCACTGAAATTAGACACAAAGACAGAGTGCTCTTAAAACTCACCTTTTTCGACTGCAGGAACACACTTAGAGACCTAATAATGTTTTATATATTATATGTTTTCAGCATGTTTTAATGTTTTCCAATTTCATGATTTTTGATTTTTGTTTTTCTGTTGTGAAGTCATATCAGTATAGATGTTGTAAAGCGCTTAGAGCGTCTAAAGATTAGGCGCCATACAATGTCTTCTTTATATATATATATATATATATATATATATATATATATATATATATATATATATATATATATATATATATATTTAGGTGGTCCACCATTCAAATGAATTTTTTGTCAAAATATCGAAAAGGCATATTTCCAGTTTTTCCACTCATTTTAAACATGTCATTATGTTATATACTATTGCATGCAGAGTTGTATATAGATATTGCAATAGTACATGCTCAGTTTTTATCTGATTATATTCAATAGTATGATGCTAAATTTATACAACGGGTGTTAGAAGTATTTATTATATAACAAATTAACCATTCACTACATCTTTTAACATTTTTCAACTCATCGGAGACAATAGTTTCATCGCAATGAATTCAGACAGTATATGTTGTTTTCAACAATTTTCTAAATGATTTGTTCAATGTTTAAAATGTTAAATATAGTTTAATATATTCTACATTCAGCAATGTTTTAAAGTCAATGGTAGTTATTTGGTAGATTCTTCAGTTAGTCTCTATGTCCTTTGCGTTTTCGCAAGTTGGGCTGTTCTTTACGGTCCTTCTCAACAACTTGCAGCACGTTCTGGTAATGTTCTTCACCCCTTGCTGATGCCAAGAAATCTTAGCTGAGCTTAACACCTCTCTCAGCACAGTCATTGACAACGTTCAGCGATTGAAGGTTGCCGAGAGAAGCTTGGTACGCAGTAGAATTTGGCCAGTTCGCAACTTCTTCAGTCATGAACTCAGCGTTCAGCTGAAGAAGAGTGAATGTGTACCAGGAATCAATACTAGCAAAATCAGCAAGAGTTGTGGTCAGAGTAACAGTTGCTGGAAACTTTGGCTTGCCAAAGCCTGTTCCAAACCGGTTCTGTTGTGCCAAGAGGGCCGTTTCTGGTGTAACAGCCAGCAGACTGTCTGCAAGGGCTCGCCGTTCAGCGTCAGGCACCTTACTGCTCTACAGAGCAAGAGGAATCATCTCTGCAGTCAGGTACCAGAGATGCAGTTTGAAGGCATGCAGTGCACTCTTAGAGACATCTGGATTCACGACCTTGTACTTCAATAAAGACTTGTACAACTGCAGGTCGTTCCACGGCGCATTTACCGCTGAATTGCAAGTCATCCACCAACTGCTGTAGACCAGTGTTGCGAAGTTCACAAACGCCCTCACCTTTGGAACTTTACTCAGTATAGTAATAGTGTTACGTGGTAGTTGTTGAATTTGCAGCTCAAACAGGCATATCTTAATCGAATAGATGAGTTTAGCCATCCATCTGGCTTTGTGTAAGGCTCCAGGTCGCTTGAAGGTGACAGGATGATCTTCAGTTTTTCCATCAAGGAACACTGTGCACAGCTCAGCAAATTCTTGATAATCATCTCGGCGTAGCAAAAGCTCTGATTTGGCAAGCTGGAGAACACTGGTTCGAAATGTATCTACAATCTGAAGTGCCTCGTGGTTGAATGATGTCAAGTTCAATCGAGATAGCTGTTCATCATTGCTTTTAGATGGCATCGTCAACATTTGGAAGCTCTTAAGAAATCGTGTAAACAAGGTGACGTCTGGAGACTTGGATGCCTCAATCTTCAGATCATCGAAAACATGAGACAGGATAATCTCACCAATATGGTGACGACAGGCTGACCAAAGGAGAGCTCGTCCAAGCTGCTTTTGGACTGCCACACAGGCTGCAGTTACGTGTCCTGTATTCGATGCTGTGGTATCGAATGTCATATTCACAATAGACTCGGTACATTGCCATGATGAGAACAAACCCATTGTCAGATCAGCAATTATATCTCCGGTCCTTCTGTCTGTTCCAGGATGGTATGATGGGACTCCAAGAAGCTTCAATTCTGTGGCATTTCCAACGACGACAGTGAGACGTTCTTCTGTGATATTCTGGTTTGACAGTGATGGCATCAGCTTTGAGTCCCGATGCAGGGATACCAATTTTGGCGGGATCCATTGGTCCTTACAATTCTCTGCTATCCATCTTCCTATCTGACGCCTGGACTTGTCTGCGGTTGAGTATGATGTGGATATCTTTGAAGTATCACCACCTGCCTCTGCCACTAATGCCTCCGTGTATGCAGCTTGTTGCACTGGAGTCATCTTCAGACGTGTGGCTAGTTGAACAAGGAGTTTTCTGGGACAGGGTAGCCGAACGAGGAGTTGCTTGCAGACCTGGAACGGTACTCTCTTCACTGCCTTCCATTATTCAACTGGCTTCTGGCAACAACATGAATATAACAATAGTGATTAACACTTAACAGTCAACATGTGCTAAATCTAACAGCCCTGTAATGACAAATAACAGTTTGCATATAACATTTGTAAAACAGGCTATAGAATTGCGACAACACGAAAGCATAATATAATAAGTTAAAAAAAAAATAAAAAAGTTTAATACAAAATTAGATAAAATTGAAATATTTTGTAAAAACTCACTTTCAAAGATTGCAGACTTCACAAACAACTTGAATAAACAAGCAAATAATAGTTATTTAATCAAATTCAATACCATTGTAAAATATTAAATAAGTAAAGAGGTCAACAACAAATAACATTCAGCTAAATGAATATCGCAATATAATGCTTCATGATGCAAATCTTGCTAATTGAGGTGGACCCCCTAAACAATGTTGGAATTAGACAAAAATTGGCAGAAATTCTTTTTATGACCAAAGAAATGTTCTAAAACTAGGGACATCATAATTGGTTGACATTTGGGCGTTTGATGCACCCTAATATATATATATATATATACATATATATATACATATATATACATATATATATATATATATATATATATACATATATATATATACATATATATATATATATATATATACATATATATATATATATATATATATATATATATATATATATATATATATATATATATATATATATATATATATATATATATATATATATATATATATATAGAATGAAGTAGGTTTAAGCATTAGGTTACATTAAAATTTACAAAACATCTTATGTTAATTAAGTAGGACTGATATATTGACTTCGCACGACAGGTTTATTTTTTCATCAACTCAGTTCGCTGCCAACTAAACGTGGGGCAAAATATGACACAGTGCATGGTTGTTTCGATATCACATCAGGGATAACAATGATTGTCACAAGTTGAACACTGTAAAGATCAGCTTTACAATGTTTGGACATAAATACTTTCAAAGCACTGTTAGACATACTACATTGTGTTTCCTGGTCGAGATTGTTCCACAAAGATTCGGTTCATGGCATAAAAGACATGGTAGGTATCAATCAACTACCGCGTAACAAACATTCCAATAAGCTGTCGACCAAAAGAATCGCCAGCTATGTGTGCTCCAATGCATACATTTATTTCGCAACTCGCAAATGTCGAATTTGCGGACGTACGAGGGCCGAGCATATTAAAGGTAACCGGTAGATCATAGTCAGTTAAATTTTCATCCATTTTTTTTTCCATGTTTTCTTAATATGTAAAGAAAAGGTTAATGCAAGTTAGCTGAGATGAATTAAATTACGTGATACGTACGGTTAATTAAAATCATCAAGGGAAAAAAATCGTGATAAGGTGTTTAAATCATCCCTCCCCCCGCCCAATCTCTAATGGACTCTCATGCCTTTGAATTCCAGGAAAATACATTCATACAAACTCGGATGTATGATCAGTTAACAACTTATAGAATTTTCCTGTTGAAAAGTATTCTGGCTGGATATTAGGAATCTCCCAAAGTATAAACAAGATAGTGTAACTTACAAGTGGGTTTAAATCAGTCAGAATACCTTGTGTCTTTTCTACAAACTGGATCGTTCGAGGGATTAGCACAGAGTCAAACGGGATAAATCGGTAGAAAATGGCTGACAACTTAGAGAGTATGATATGAAATACAGTATGGTATCTTCATGTAATTATGTGTATGAGTTCATAAAAAAGTTTTTCGACGGCATTTCAAAATAATCTTGGGAACGTTTTAATCAAGAATAAACCTTATTAGCCCAGACGGCCGTAATAAACTCTATGAGGTTTTGTGAGGTGCACATGACGGTTTGTAGGGGAACAAGGTACATGAAGATGAAATGGCAGCTACTGTACTATTTTCCAGCCGCATTGCCAATGATAATAGCCCAAACATGTCTTTATTAAGAGCAGGTAGGTTACATTATGACTGGCAATACACAACTGGGTATATTAAAATAGCGGACAACCATGCGTCAGAAGTGAAAATGCAAATTTCAAACGTTTTATTCAAATGTGTGAATGTATTGCATTACATGTACACATTAGGAACAATATGGTTTATTTTTTTTAAAAGTAGAAATTATCCCTCAAAAGAAGGCAAATGAATGCTGAGCGGGAGTCATTCGACATCATATAGTACCGGCATAAGGGAGGTAACTGCTACAACTAGCACGCTGTTTGTGAACTGACTGTGTAGCCAGCAATCGCAGAGAAGAGATTCGTGTGTTCTAGCCTGTCAACAATAGCTTCAAACAAGGTTTATGGAATTGACAAAGACGATACCAGAACATTGACAAGGAATTTATATTAGTGGAATCCCCAGAAATAAATGGTTCAAAATAAAGTTATATTCCGTCGCTGATAGTTTTTTTCGTTTGCACCGAAATTTGGATAGAATATATGGTCATAAATTAACTTTTAATTCAAAACTATGGTAGTAACTATGGTAGTAATTATTATTATAAAGACGAAAGTCGCAGATATTACATTTTCTGTCTGTTGCTTCCATATACTATAGTAGTTCAGCCTTTCAAAAAGCAGAGTTAAATTACTGTGATTCCTTAGCGATGTCCTATATCATAAAAAAACCGTATTCATTAATTATGTCTAGGTTTTGAATTTTTATTTCAGTTTTACTTATGTCGCTGAACATCCATACCATTTTTTGTTGCTTTCTTAACAAATTCACCATCACTTATTAACATCGCAGATACTGTTTATGACTTCATATGTAGCTACTCAGTATGTACATTCGGAATCCCAGTCATATTGTATTCATCGGCTATTCAGTTAATTGGCGGTAAGCTATGACATTTAAGAATATAACTTCCTTAATCAATTTTATAAATAAACCGATCAATTCGTATCATTTTCGCTCAGTTGTTGATTTCAGAAGGCGAAACTATCGTCAGAATATGAAGAATTTAGTCAAATGATTCAAAGATAAATAAAATATATTGCTGATACTATAAACAAAGAATAGCTTCCGTAATGTATTTATCCATCACCAGAGTGTACTTCGTTCAAATAGAACTTGTTGTCTGAGATTTGTAGGTCATTTTTCGTATTTGATTAAAAATAGCCCAAGACCGTGCTTACCGAAAGAAAATGTTTAGCGAGCAGATTTCACAATTAGATCAAGTCTATTACCAGAAATATGCAAAGTAAAATGAAAGACGACGTAATTTGATTTCGGTTGCGGCACAACATTATTCCTTATCCTTGATGATTATGATAAGCAAACTAACAGGATCTTCTGAACTGCAGTTCATACTACTTTAGTCGCATCATATGCTTTCACATGTGCGCATGCTTGTGCCATCAAATTATTAAACGATTAGCTTCAGTTCGAACTGTCAGCCGGTTTAAAGTTACTTTTCAAAATGTAATGTCCTCTGTGGCTGGTTGTCTCAATGTCTCGAAACGAACGAAACATAGACTTGAAAGTTGTATTATTTTCAGTCTCTTTTAAATTCTTGTTTTAGCATTGTGATTGCGTCACGGTTTATGGAGACGTGAGGGTAGCTTTTAAATTGGTTTAAACAATATTTATTTTAGCAGATTTCGTTCAACAAATATTAGAAATACATTGTACCGATATTAAACATTAACTTGTGTGAAATAATTTTCAAAAAATTTTCTGAAGTCGGTGACTGCATATCAAGTTGGTAATTTGTCATGACGAAGGTTAGGATGAATCTTAAATTTATATTAATATAAAAATATGAACGTTAAGATGGCAATTGTATTATCCCTTATTGAGCAACGGCAAATATTTTCGCGTGAATGATATAGTGAATGATATAGTGAATGATATAGTTTTGTACATCATTTTCTGTTAATAATTATTATATGCAAATCGTAAACTATGCTAAGCCATTGTTTGTAAAAATGTTTTTTATTAGTGTACCAACTGTGATTAACCTGGTTACGACTCTCAAAATTTTCCATTTTGAAAATTGTGTTTTATAAAAATAATAGTAATAATAATAATAATAATAATAATAATAATAATAATAATAATAATAATGAGGACTTTGTATAGCGCCTAATCTTTAGAAGCTCTAAGCGCTTTACAACATCTATAATGATATGACTACAAAGAAATAAATAAACGCAGAATTTTCCGAGTCAAATTTGTTTTTTTTTTGTGTGTGAAATGAAGGATTCCATGACACTTTTGTTGTACGGCTGGAGAACATTTCGACAAACAATACATGTCACTCTGTTTTCCTTGTTTCAGACTATTATAATATAGACTATTATAATATAACACTGTCGCGTTTTAGTTTAGAATGCGAGTATTATTATATTCTTACAGTGTTATTATGTTGTTTCTGTAATAATTTATTATTATAATTATAGCCTTATTGTCCAGAGCCCAATCTTTATTCACTTCACTTCCTTGTTCTAATGATCATCATCATTCTCACTTGAAATAAGAACTTTGTTATCTGTTATTAGTGTCGCCAGGTTGTAAATGCAGTCGTAAATTTGTTTTCCTTTATATGATTTCACATCCGAATTATGATTTACCTTTCTGATAATAGTTTTCGTCAAGCAAGTCATGATATGTTTAATCATGTTTGTCACTTAATATGATATTTAGTGATTAATTACGTATAGTTTCTGCTTAGTTTTTGTTAGGCATTAAAATAGTCAAGGTTGTTTGGAAGCGTGCACATAGGTCTGTTAACCTAGACTATAATAGCAGTGCGTTAACATTTCTCTTTGTTAATGATGGAAAAGTAGTTTCAACCATTAAGTTACATTGAAATCTATCGAAAAACATGATACGTTTGCCAGCTAGAATCGACATATTGACGTTGTACATCAGGTGTATTTGTTTAAAACTATTTTATTATCATAATAGGATACATTGGAATTGGGTACAACAACTTCTAACAACTTGTAAGTATTGTAACATATTCAACACGACAATGATTGGAGAGAGAGAGAGAGAGAGAGAGAGTGAGAGAGCGGCAGGCACAATGGAAGTTTACACGAGTTTAGTAAGTTATTGAAATCTTCCAGTAGCGGTTATATATCTTCATACATGATGCGAAATTCTATATTTTTAATTTGCATCAATCTTTATCTAATGCAATACAATCAAGCTAATAGTTGCGTATGCCTTTCGACACAGTTCGGTGTCTACTGAACTTGGGACAGAACATGACAAAGTGCATGTTGGTTTCCATCGCAGCGTAGGAAGAAAATGGTTTGTCACACGTTGAACACAGTAAAGCTGAGCTTTTAATGAACGTGTGAGGTATTTGCGCCGAAAATGCGATCGTCACAATATCACCTCATCTCCAATTTGTCCTAAATAATAAATGGCTGGATATTCTTGTTTTTCAGATGTTGTATTTCATTCCCCATGTTTTACCACAAAAAAGGAATAGGCTGATTCATACACTATTTTTAATTCCGGAAATGGAATTTTCATAAAAAAAAAACAGGCTGCATTATCTGCCATTTCATTCCATTTGATGCCAAGGTGATTAGGCAGCTAACATTAAAAATACGTTTCCCACAGTATATGAGAACATATTGTTTCAGTAATGTCTGGGATATTGATGGAGTGTTACTTTTAAGATTCTGGCTTTCAAAGTCTAAAGGAAATCAGAAAAAAGATCAAATCCGATATTGAGAGGTTTCAATGTAATTCAACACTCCGAGAAGAGCTGTAAGTCCTGCAGTATAAATTAAGGCCTAGTCTCGTAACTGGGTCGAGAAGATTTATTGGGGTGTGAAACCTTGAAAGCAAAGTGTACAAAAGGTAATGGTTAAGAAATGTCAAAAATATATAAACACTTTAGGAAGATAACCCTTCCAAATAAAAAAAGAAACATACAATTAAGATTCTACCAGATAAAACAATTGTTAAATTTCTGTCATTACACACACACACACACACACACACACACACATATCTCTCTCTCTCTCTCTCTCTCTCTCTCTCTCTCTCTCTATATATATATATATATATATATATATATATATATATATATATATATATATATATATATCTGAGTTTCAGATTAGCCATCAAAACCAAAAGTAAGCTCGAAATCATACAAGTACGTATCGCATGTCGGGAGTTGTTGCACGTGACAAGAATGTTGCAGACTGTCAGGTTCAACTTCTAGTGGAGATTCATTCTTTCACAAGTATTGTTGAGGAATGCACACGATGTAAGCCATTCTTTAATTCCGTAACTTTCATTTTGCTTTATTTTTTTATGAAAATAAATGTATCTTTTAGAGAATTTATTGCTTTTTGGATTTGACCTTGTCTTGTTACAATATCAGCGACTTGAGTAATCTCATAAGCAAAGTTGTTCACAGTTGAATCTGAAATAAATTAGCTCATTCAGTTGGCTATCATTTTGCAATCAACCAGCTTACACCCATGAAGTATTTTATAAATTCCGACTTATTTAATTATCGATCCTTTTAAATGAATGACAGGACTAGTAAATGATACCAAGCATGCATGTTTGTCATTAAAATACGTACCGGGAAATGATGAAGGTTGAGTCTTTGTAATTTACTGCTGACGTAAACTCTCTTTTTTTCCGTTGCTTGATACATTTATCTTGTTCGCGATACATATGTCATGTTCGATGTCGTTTAATGAAGTCTGGCGTTAAAAAAATTGCCCAATATTTTTTAAAACTTAAGAATCGTATTTACAGCAAATACATAGTTATGATATTGTTGGGATGTGGTTGGGGTGAGTGGTTTGCTGTCAGTATGGGTTGCTCAAATAATCATATAAATGGAGAAAAAAGGGCGTAACAGATTCATCTTTATTTCACTTTAGTAGAGCCCGTTCTCTTAACAATTTGAAGATTCCTACAGCTAACCGTTGAAGGCAATGACGTATTGTTACCTTGCTGTTAGACAAGATAAAAGATGGGGTCGATTTTCCTCTATGTCAGAAAATCAAGATGGTGACAGCAAATTCTATTTAAGTTTTGATAAGGATATTATTTTCCTTTTAAAGTGAGAAATGCCATGAGCATCTTTCCGGGTGAAAGTGATATTTTGTTTAATGGAATGACACATTCATTATATTCTAGTTTACAAGCCAGCCATAAATTGGAGCAGAGGTTACCTTCGTTGGCCCAACCCTCAAAAGAAAAAGAACAAAGCCGAAAAAATTGCAAGATTAGTTTTTATTCATGGTTTTAAAAGATGCAATCTGAAGTATCAGATGCAAAAATACTTTCTTTCTAAACTACAAATTTGCACAAAGTACAACATTCTCTTTTCCAACGCCTAATCTTTATTCTCTTCACTTCCTTGTTCTAATGCTCATCCTCAATCTCACTTGAAATATATACTTTGGCACCTGTTAGTAGTGTCGCTAGGTTGTAAACAATGTCGTAAATTTCTTTTCCTTTTTTATGATTTCACATCCGAATTCGAATATTCCATTCTAAAATTAATTGACATTATCGTCAGTCATCAACGCGATATTGTTTTAAGGCATCATGTTTATCATTTAATTTGTTTTTAGTGATTAATGACATGCTTCCTAGTTAGTTTTTTTTAGGGGATTAAACTTGTCAAGGCTGCTTGGAAGCTCCCACCTAGGTATGTTAATACAGATTATAAAAGATCTGAGTTAACATTTGTTTTTGTAAATTAAGTAAAAGCAGTGTATAGCATTAAGTTACATTGAAATGTATCGAAACGTCATATGTCTGCTAGCGTGACCTGACATATCGACCTCGCACGGCAGGTATATTTGTTTAAACATATTTTATTGTGCCAATTGGATCCAGGCTGTAATTACTTAAACTTTCCCTCTCCTTAGTTGATGCCAGTAATGCAATATATTCAAAATGACAACATAATAATGAAAAATGATTGGAGAGAAAGAGAGAGAGAGGACCAATGGCAGTAATCACGATTTGAGTAATTTTATTGAAATCGTTCTGTAGCGGTAATATATTTGCATACATGATGTAAAATTCTATGTATACATGATGTAAAATTCTATATATACATGATGTAAAATTCTATATATACATGATGTAAAATTCTATATATACATGATGTAAAATTCTATATATACATGATGTAAAATTCTATGTATACATGATGTAAAATTCTATATATACATGATGTAAAATTCTATATATACATGATGTAAAATTCTATATATACATGATGTAAAATTCTATATATACATGATGTAAAATTCTATATATACATGATGTAAAATTCTATGCATACATGATGTAAAATTCTATGTATACATGATGTAAAATTCTATATATACATGATGTAAAATTCTATATATACATGATGTAAAATTCTATATATACATGATGTAAAATTCTATATATACATGATGTAAAATTCTATATATTTCATTTGCATCACCCTTTTTCCAAAGCAGTAAATATAAACTTATTGTTACACAAGAGATGGAAAGTAATTTTATCATCAGCTCCGTTCGCTGTCTACTAAACTTGGGACAGAACATGATGGTTTTAGTCCGACCCCAGGAACAAAAAAGGAGCGTCACAAGTTGAACATGGTGGCGATCAGCTTTTATCGAACGTGAATTGTGTCGTAATCTAGTATGGATACTATCAAGTGTTCGATTCATAAAACTTGGCATTATGATATATACACGTTTTGGTGCTATCACTGTAATACATCTAAATTGTGTATTCTGGTCGAGATGGATCAAGATATATCTGTTCAGGGTATAGACTATACGACAGGTATCAATCAACTATCGCATAACATAACAGAACTGTTGAATAAAACAATTGCCTGCTAGGTGTGATCCATATATATATATATATATATATATATATATATATATATATATATATATATATATATATATATATAGGAAGGAGCGTTTGGCGGTTGTATGAGAGCCGAGTTAGACACCTATGTAGTTTCATTAAAACGTGTCATACATTGTTTAAATTTTTCTTAAAATATAAAGACATGAATAATGCTAATTAGATGAGATGAATGCAATGGCATGCTACTTATGATTAATTAAAATCAATGGAAACAAAATCCTGATAAGTGTTTTAAAACTAATCTCTATAAGATTCTAATGCCTGGAATTCAAGGAAAATACATTCTTACCTAATAATATTATAGGAATATGATCAATTAACTACATATACAATTGTTATGTTCAAGTTAGTCTGGCTGGATGCTACAAATCCAGCAAAAGTCTTAACAAGAACAATTAACTAACAAGCGTGTTTAAATCAGTCAGAAGGCCCAGTGACGTTTCTACAAAATTGAATCGTTCCATGGATTGGTACATATCAAAATGTGAGAACTCTGTGGAAAATGAACACAGACAATATGACGTCAAATGCATTGTGAAATCGTCATGGATCTTCCCCCTGAAGTTCATAAAAGAGTTACCAACGGATTTTGAAAAGAATCTAGAGAACGTCAAGTCACGATAAAACGGTCTCAACTCACACCGCCGTAACAAATGCTGTAAGAGTGCAAATGACGTTTGTAGAAAAAACTATATTGTTTTCCAACCACATCGTCAATGATAATGGCTTAATTAAGTTTTGATTGGGTGAAAGTAAGTTATGTCAAGACTGGTAATACACAAATGGGCATATAAAAATGGTGGCCAACACGGCGTCAGAAGTTTAAATACAAATGCCAAAGTGGTTTAAACAAAATATATTTGAGCAGATTTCTTTCAACAAATATTATAAATAAATTGTACCGAGATTAAATAATTACTTGTGTGAAATAAAGTTCAACAAATTCATTAAGTGGGTAACTGGGTATCAATTTGGCCATTTGCCATGACGAAAAAATATTATGTACAAGTTTATCAATGTAAAAAGATGAACGTTAGATTGCCTTATTAAACAACAGCTAATATTTATGCGTGAATGATATAATCTTGTGCCTTAATAAAAACACGACGTAGCTGTTTAGTCGTATAGGCATTATCATCATTGATGTTTGTAATTTAGTTAATCAGCTAGTCAGTCGAGAAATTGTTGCCTTAATCTCAACGCGTATTTCGTTTTCTAAACTAACGGATGATATTGTAGCTGGAATATAGTATTGTAACCTATATTGGTGTAATTTTATCAGTAAACTCAGATTGTTGTTCTGTCTGAGCATACACCCTGTTATATTAAACAGCGTTATAATGAGGCCTCTGTGTTGCTATTCGGATTTATTACTGTTGACTGTTCTTTTAGGAAAATTCGCAGGTGTAAGATTAACATCTACTGTATCTTGTAGTGACGTAAATATTACTTTGTAGAAGCGTTTTATTTCACATGAGCACAACAATACTGTAAGATGTATGTTCGAAAAATGTTGAATACATTTCACAAAAACAAGAGAGGGAGGGATCCTTTTCACTAAATGTAAGAGAGACACAAAGTATAAATTAAAAAATGTTCAAAATAACTGTAAATAGTATATAAAGAAAATTATAAAGGTAAAACATGCAAAATGAATACAAAGTAATTTAAATTCGTTTTGTAAACAACTGTTTTTTTAATTAAAGAAACAACATTTCCTTACAACTTTCATTATGTTCTCGTGAGGTCGAATACTACTGTCGGATCAGCCCAGATCAGTTACCGTTATGTGTTCCGGAGCAAGGCACGTGCCTGAAAAATAAAATAGTAACGTCGGTGTGTCTTCAAGTACCATACCAACATCCAGTCTATTAATTTACACAGTTTAACAAATTCATGTTCAATAGTTGGAAATTTACTTAAATAATGGACGGCAGTTTTAAGGCATATTCATTTAATGCTTAAATAGAAAGAAAAAACTCATAAGTAAACATTTGTTTTGGTTCTAAATTACATTTAAAGACTGTTTTCACACCGTTATGTGTGCACACACATATCGCTCAATGTTTTACATGTTTCCAACGCGCTATCGAAAGCTATGGAACATTACCTAATGACCTACAGTACATAAGGTATTCAAGATAAGTTTAAATCATGTTGTATCATATTTGCAACATGTATTTGTTCACATACAAATAGTACCATACCTGCTAATCAGGAATATCCAAATATTGCTGAAAGCATCACTACGAAAATAATTTAAAATCTGAGATGATAAGAATTGTTCAGAAATCTTGTGAACTCGGGACTTTTTCAGGCTAGTCTCCTTCTCTTAATCATTGGTTTATTTTCCAGATTACTCTTGTATCACAAGGCCATTGGCTTTTGTCCGGATTTAAAGAAGAGTGGATCTTTTCCTCTCTTTAAATATTGTTTGTTGTAATTATAGTAATGCCCAAACAGCATTCTGAATCTTTTCCAGTCGTTCTCTCGTTCTCTTTATATGTATTGTGTGTCGTGATTGTGCCTTCACGAACACAGTTTGTAAGGTGTTTCACTGATGTATTGAGGTAAAGTACTAGTATATTGTGCATAAAACATATGGTTTTGACATTCAAAGCCTTTCAAACTGCTCTACCTTAGCGCACTAATAAATGATTTAAACTTCAGTCTAAAGTCGCCAGCTGCTAAGTAGAATTATTATATTCATAAATCAGTCTTTGCTAACAATATTCTGATTACCGGTAATTGCTTGAAGTATGGGCTAAGATGCTTCAGAGGGTAGGAACCTAGTGCATTATGTGGTTATGTGAAATGAATCAAGTAATAGTGTATTAAAGGAGAACTTTGAATCTTTGAGACGGCACACTATATCTAAGGGTGGTTTCCTCCATTGATGTACTAGAATGAATGGGTAAGACAGTTTACATGTGACAAGCGCTCAATCAAAGTTACTTGCTTTCACTTCAGACATCAATTTGCTAAAATAATTATGCTTTTCGTAAAGATGTAGTAGTTTGAGGGTTTCTTTATTCATAAATATTCTTATCTGTTTGCTTACGTATGTTCTTATTAGTGAATAAACGCTTTCTTGTAATTAATAGATTATTTGCTGTAAGTCCCACAAGTGTGACCAAATATACTCCTCATCCAAAATTACTACCCACCAATCAAATCTGTTTTGGAAAGGTTCTACTGTATTCATGGCCACATTATTTACTATTATACCAAATTCCGTCTAAAAGTAAACGATTTGTTCTGATGACGGAACATCATTATGGACTTCCTTGACTGAGTTTAGTTTACCACCGCGCCAAAATAGGAAACATAACCCACCCAAGCCATATAATTACACGTCGTCTGGTGGCAGACGTTGCACGTGACAAAAATGTTAACCTCTTTCCGTTTCAAACGTCTGGTGGAAAATCTCTCTTTACTAGGTACGCGCGAGGCTCTTTTGTGTGTACGTCATCAACCCAATAACACCATATATCTGTGTTTTTGTAATAAAAGAAAGATGCCACTCTGGCAGTTTTGTATGGATAGATAGTTCGTTTGGATTAACAGTAGGGAAGCAATTTTGAAAACGTAAGTCTTTGGGTTCGATTGGCATTCTGTGTTTAAATGTCTCTAGGTTTAACAATAATGTGTCTCATGTTAGCCAATGGGAACGTTAACGTAAAAAACACCCGTAGGATTATCATTTGTATATCACAATGTGGTCAAAGAGAAAATAAATATTGCAAAATCCATAAGTTAAAAATATAATGATACGTGGAGTTAAGGGGATTTTAGCATTTAGGCTACAATTTATGATTTCAAAAATGGTCATATAAGTTGAAAAGCTGAAGTAGTAAACCTACTAGCAAACAGGATATTCTAATACCTACTCAGTTGGTATCGCCCACACCTACTAACCAACACACTGATTGACTGACAAGAACCCATGCCCTTAATCAACACTTCGCAAACGACCCCATGTAAAAGTATCACTATTCATTTGGGTCACTGTTGTCTATTTATATTACATAGCCCAACCAATGGGAAGTTACAGAATAATTCTAGAAGCGCTACTCGGAAATTAAGCCATAGGGGCAATTAAGTCTTATTCTTAAAATCATTATTATTTTTATTATTATTATTATTATTATTTTTATTATTATTATTATTATTATTATTATTATTATTATTATTATTAATTGTTATTATTATTATCATTATTATTATTTGTTATTATTATTATTATTTTTATCATCATTATTATTATATTATTATCATTATTAATATTATTAATTGTTATTATTATTATTATTATTATTATTATTAATTGTTATTATTATCATTATTATTATTTGTTATTATTATTATTATTTTTATCATCATTATTATTATATTATTATCATTATTAATATTATTAATTATTATTAATTATTATTATTATAATTTTTATTATTATTATTATTATTATTATTATTATTATTATTATTATTATTATTATTATTATTATTATCAACGTATACGTAAGCACCGTTTTATAGGTCCTATGTAGCTAGTACACTCTTAAGATACTTAGGTCACGTACACAAAAGTTAAGTAAATATACGTGCGACTATTAGCTATGAATACAAATTATAAGCATAAGACGAGTTACGAAAGATCAAGACATATTTAACATAAGCGATATTCTCCTTTCATGGGGTTATCATGACGTAAAGACTTTTTAATTTAGAACTGTAATTCGTTATCGGTGCTAGTACGTTATCACATAAACATATTATATTCTTCATTCGGGGTACATTTGAATAGTTTCGGGATTAATGTGAAATCGATATTACAATTTACGATAACAGTCTAGGCATTCCTATGATGTAAGTTAATTTTTTTAATTATCTCAATTTGTGTTCATTATTCATATTTTATGGAAATACATTTATATTGAATGTGAGTTGTGTTTTACCATGTCTTTGTATAATTATGAGTCCTTAGACGTAACACTACTCAAATATTATCATACACAAGGAAGTTCCCAGTTCTGGCTAAAATAAATTAGCTCATTGAATTGGCAAACGACCAAGTAAAACTCTTGAAATATTTATCATGCCAACGTAATTTATAAGTCATAATATCGATCCTGTCAAATGAATGTCAAAAGTTTTAATTGATGCCAGAACAAGCATATTTGTCATCAAAAGATGTACCGGGAAATGATGGAGGTTGAATCTTTGTGATTTATCGTTGACAGAAACTGTTCCGTTGTTTCATTAATTTTACTTCTACGCACTATTTGATTGTTCGATACCATTTTAAGTAGTCTGGTGTCACAAAAGTGCTTGCTTGTCTACGGCGTCAAACTTCAAAGGTAGGATAGCTGGTCAAGTATCTGATATTTCCTTACAAGATGTCTAAAAGGTTAGCAATGCATTGTATTTTGTATCTCAAGAGTTGGTCTTATATGTCATCCAGATCCATTGATAAATTAAAAGAAACACCTTTACACACCTGGTTAAAGGATCTTTACTTTTGATGTCATTGTGTAATGGTAAAATAACATTACACTTCAATCGGATGCTTAACTGAAGCAACTTCGGTCGTTTCTATCACACCAAAGCCGCGTATGGATGATAATGTAATAAACACATCAAAAGTCTTCCGCATAAAATATAATCTGCAGTCTACGATATTTTTCCTGATTGTATATAAACTAAATATCAGGTCAATATTGAAGCTAATAAATATAATGCGGACTTATGCGTCTTTGAGTCTCTTTTTTAAATCGATAATTTAGGTTTCATATAAACGTTGACATAGAATTTATTCATATGATTCTCACACATGGTATGATTATTTAATAAAAAATTCACAATGGCTGCCTATGGGACACATTCTTTTTTTTTTATGAGGATGTGTACACTGGCCAAAACGCGAACAGATGCCAGAAAGTCAAATTGTATAAATTACTGATATAAAGACTTAAATGGCAGTCACAACAGCATGACACAGAATCTATTCATAAATCTAATCCCAATAAAATAATTAAGTAAAGAAAAATGAATTCGTCCCCATCATGATAGTTAATTTATGAAAAAAAGGTAAACTGAAGTAAAAAGTGGAATAGCATATAAATATCATTAAAGGGGATTATTAGCTCTTACCGATATCACAGAAGCGTTATTGCAATAGATTTTTACGATGGGTGTGCTATAAGACCGTACGCTATTTGGCAACTTTTTCAACATGACAATTATCAGCTAAATTCGCTAATCCAAGCTCTGAATGCTCATTCAATATTAATAACGTTCTTTATACCTACTAGATATCATAGATAATGAATTCTTTTAGAATGGTCATAAGAAAAAAGATTCAAATTTTCGACAAAAGCCTGACTGTATGCATTTTGGCTGATTCTATCTTATTCATGATCACCCAGACCTCCGTTTTGACGTTTGTTTTATTCCTGCTTTGAAGAGACAAACTTTTTTGGGAGAATTTTCGATCGTAAAATCTCTTTTCGTCGACGTGTCGGACACGTCAGAGATAAATATCAAAAGCCTCCGATTTATAATGTGTCATATAAAACACAGACTGGTGCGCAAAAAAGTTCCATAATGGTAAAAACGATTCATATTGACACAGTTACGTAGGTCGCAGCTGAACCCTTCAGGAGTAGCTAAAATTACGGCATATGATTGAGTAATGATATAGATAGTTCGTGCAAGAAATGTGATGTACACAATCTTCCGTTAAAGAACCAAAAACAACCATGGAAACCTACAACGTAGCTTTATTTATTGAAAGGGTGGCTTTTAATTGTATAAGTAAGCTCTCCAAGATTGAAGAGAGAAGTAAATACATTTATCGCCATAAGGGACTATTTTGGAATATGGACATATAAATTCCCAGTGGAAAAGAATGATTGAAGAACTATACCTTAAGAGCTGATATCTGATGAATAATTGTATCATTCATTTTGGAGTACCACTTCCCTTTCACACAAATGCAAGGACAAACGTTGTGTCTGTATATTTCAATAGACGTATTCAATTCTAGGACCTACGAAAACAAGACCTTATATTGCTAAACACTAAACTGATGAGATGATAACAGAACCGCATTTAGTATAGTACATCTGCAACAACGACCCATATAATTGCCTCACAAATGTGAAAAGTGCATGAATTGTTTCAGGCGTAATGACAACCCGGTAAATTTATATTAAAGAGAGATGAAATTCTCCCTTTTTATGGCAGCATTGTTGCAATAGAGAGAGAGAGAGAGAGAGAGAGAGAGAGAGAGAGAGAGAGAGAGAGAGAGAGAGAGAGAGAGAGAATGATATGAACTTGAAAGATTTAAGAGCAGACGAGAATATGATGAGGAAACGAAGATTGTCACAGCTACAGAATGATAGACCAGATAATCAATAAGAAATGAAAAGTCATTACGATGAAATGGCTTTACCAACGCTTGTTTTTCCAGAAGAAGTGTCTCTGTTTTCTCGTTAATTAGTTCCATAGCTTCAATATTCTCTTAAGACAGTTCTAATTTACAAACTCTTCAAGCAGCTCAAGAGCCAAATAAAACATGTAGCGGTATGCAATGAAAATTGGATAAATACCTTTTCACTGACATTGAGTTTGCACATTATTTGATAATGCCAGTGATTAAACATAACTCAAGACTTAAACTAGAGACAATGCATGCAGTGCATTTATGACGTCTACGATAATTACAAAGACCTGACATGTGACAAATTTATGTAATAATTACGAAATTTGAGTTCAGCTAGCATATGATTTCATTTTTAAGCCTAAAACAATGAAACAGCGATGTACAGATGAATAATGAGTCATAAGAATATTCTTTATATTTCAGGATTACGGCAAATCGCCAGGCTCTTCGACCCCATGTGAAATATCAATTCATACAAATGTTGTTCCATCATGTGATCTCATAGTACAAATGCGCATATTTCCTTCCCAAAAATTGTAGATTAAATTAGGCAGCTGACTCCTTGAACCTCAGTTGAATATATCATTCAATGTATTGTACTACCATGTCGTGACATCATCTTTAAGCCGTTAAAGACTTCAACTATACAATTGTATCTATAACAACTCTTCTAAAAATGCTTCAAGTATGACAAGATGGCCTATTTGTACCTCTCGGCCTTCTGAATCCACATTGAATGTCTGCTAGCAGTTGACTGGAGTCGAGACGCCTGAGAGTCTATCGTTTATCATCCGTTCTAAGCTTTGAAAATACAAGTCCCCTATGACACGGGGCGATAGCTGGGACGGTCGATATGGCCCTCTCAGCTTAGATATTGAAATCAATCTTTTTGCCAAGACTGCGGGATGCCGGCAGTTGCCCAAAATGTATTGAAAACGTTGTGCTGTGCATTAAAGAACCGTATTTTAGATAATAATTTTGATAATGTATTACTACTTAAGTGACACTATGTTGATCAACAGAGGCCTGTAATTGCTTATAGCGATAGGATGTTTGCAATCTTTAGCATTAACAAATGTTAACGTTGGAGGAATCTCATCAGGTTTTTGACAAGACGAAGGTGTTCAGAATAAATCTCTTGTAAACATCTTTTCGAGAATATTTTGGTAATTGTGACCATTTCATTCATTTCTCTATAAATGTTTGGCACAGCTGATATTTCTCTATAAATGTTTGGCACAGCTGATTTTAATTTTGCCATCGATTTTTCTTTTTAGTTTCATAATGGAGGACCGAGAGTTTAACTGGGAAACAGGTTTACCATGTTACATCTATCTACACTAAAGGTGTAAGGAACTTATATCCGGTACTTTTGTCTTCTTCAGATTTTCAACTCTTGAATTGGTTTTTAAATGCTTCTTGTTCCGTTCACTGATGGCGTATTGCATGCATACAGAGTTTTTTTAAAAGTAAATTATTATATTGCGACTTCAGTCTGTCTCCATATGACGAAAATTTAAACGGGAATACAGTTTGAATAGTCGTAAGACGTCCGTAAAATTGACGAGGAAACAATTAACATGTATACAACATTTGAGAGAAGTTTCTAATTTACTAGCTGCATACGTCTGTTGCCAATTATCGTTGGATATAGTTAAAGAACATCACAAAAAAAATTTCATTCGGCAATAAATTTTTTGCTAATTTCCTATTGGATATAATTAAAGAACATCACAGAAGAAAATTTCATTCGGCAATAACAACTTTTATAGAAGTGCTTGGTAAGATCAATAAATGATCTTAAACCTTTGCCAAGTTGACGTGGGTGAGAAGCGAATTCGGTTACTGTATTTTGAATCTTTACGGGAAATATAGCTATGGGAAGATATGTATTTGATTGTAGTGCAACACAATAAAACACACACACACACACACACACACACACACACACACACGCGCGCGCGCGCACGCGCGCGCGCACGCGCGCGACGCGCAAACGCACAGGAAAAGACAATTGACAGCTCTCTGGAGTGCTATAAATTTATCTTCACGTACATATTATTCATGAAACACATTACTTTATCCATTGTAAACCTTGCAAGAAGCGTAATAATGGTCAAGGGCGAGCGAGACAATATATATTTAGTACAAAGTTACAAAATATGCTTCAGATGGTGATTTGCGTAAATGCATTACTGTTAAGCCTGTGTACTGAACTCATCTGCCATCCGCAGTCATTATAGTACTCGACATTATGAGTGAAGTGATGGTGAATTACCATAGTACCTGGAGTGCAGTTTGAATATTTGCCACATCTACACTTTCAGACAGCTGACTTTCGTTGGTATGTCTCCCAAAATGCCAGTTATAATGCATCTTAATTTGTAGCGAACGTTTACCAACATATTGCAAACAGATTAACTATTACACCATCATCTTTTCCTTTACGTTAGCACACAATCTTATAATTCAGCAAAAGATCATGAAAAGGTACAACGCTAAAATGGGAATCAAGCTAGAATTTATATTCGACCACTGCACTAAATTTTTGAACTTCTAGTCAGAATTAGCAGCTATATAAAGGTCGGTATTTTTAATCCCTACTCTGGTAATATTTGGAAATAATAAAGTACGTACAAATGAAAAACTATTTGGTCTTTGAGTTTCCTTTTAATAATTGCTTTGCTTTAAATCTGTATATGTATACACACACACACACACACACACATATATATATACACACACACACACACACACACATATATATATATATATATATATATATATATATATATATATATATATATATATATATATATATATATATATATATATATATATATATATATATATATACCCAATCATGTATATACTGTATGTATGGTATTCAATTAAGAGTTTAACGTTGTTTTTTCTGCGTTCATCGTGGTATGAACTGTCAGTTGCCGACTCACACAGCAAATAACGCCCGAAGGGCGTTATGTAAGCTGTGTGAGTCGGCAACTGACAGTTCATACCACGATGAACGCAGAAAAAAACAACGTTAAACTCTTATAATTGAAATTTCATTTGTTTGCTATGTTATTTTGTTTCCATCAGTAAGAAACATAAATCTTAACTGAGCGTAGTAATACATAATTTGGTGTATTTTTTACGTAGCTATTAATAGCACTTGGGGTTGTCCTGCCTGATCGTAATAAGGTCATCATAATACCAGTTCTTGATTCAATGGAAAATGATGTATCGAATTTGCTGCCGTGATTTGGATATTTTACCTTAATGAACACGTGTATTCAAAGTGGAGCTCTATATTTAAAGTCGGGATTCATGGCCAAGAATGTATGCATTCATATACTGCCAGTGTGATTTTGCATATTTATCACACGTGAGTGATCTAATTTCGTTCTTCAAAACCTATTTTCGTGTATATAAACAGGCTTGACTAGTACATCTAGGTGTATGAGGTTAGGTTATAGAAAGTGTGTGATCATTTTTGTTGGTTCAGACATACACAGTTGAAAAATAATTGAGTACTTATTTTATCTTTCTATTTTTTTTACATGATTTGTTTAGTGACAATGGTTCATAACCATATCCCTCTCATTAAGTTTGGGACATAAAGTCATAAGTTTAGAAAATTTATATAAAATTATTAATTGGAAATTGACATAAAAAAGTACCAGGAGTTATACATGACAAAAACTATTGTTCTAGACTGGATAGTTGACACTTAACTTGCATATCATGTATTATCTTAACTTGTTTGCACTTTGTTTAGTTGCAACTAAACTGGAAGGTGAATTTATTGAAATGATAGTTGGATGAACTTGTCATAGAGGTCATTGTATTAGCATAGAGTGTTTGATAGAGATTTTGAGCAGATTCATTAACAATTACTTGATATGTACTGCTTGAGTTTATAGGGGTCATTTGAACATTTTCTTGAGTTAGATTTCTTGAGTTTGTTGAGGTCATTTGAACATTTACATTTGCATGAAAGTGAGTACTGCAAAAGATTCTTGAGCAGACAATGTTACATTTGAACATCAATTGGAAAGAATGTTAATCATTTTTTTTAATGTTGAGTGCTGGGCCTTGTGTATGGTTTCAGTGATAGTTCATTGGAGTGGTCAGACAGATACATAATGTACCTATCAGGAAGGTTGGTGTTGATCATTGCATTCAAAGCTTTTGCACAAAGAGAGTGAGCAGTATATCTTGCAGATATATGGGTATTTTTGCATATGTCAGGCATAAAACTGCCTAATTGTCTCTGTCCAACTCATTTTATGGTATACCATATTTGACAAAATTGGGGATTTTCAATAGCATTTTTATCAATGTGATACAACAGTGATTCAGCTCTTGGATTAATGTGTGTGAGGTAGTATTTTACTGACTTGACTGGGCAGTTTTGACCACCAGCTGCATACATTCCCATGTAAGAATTTTCCTCCTTATCATTTAAGTCTCCATGATGATTTGTTTCCATAGCTTGATGGGTCAAATTGACATATTCAGCCCCTGTTTCATCAAATCTGATTTCGAGACTGGTGGGTATTAATTGTCTGTGGAATTCTAATCCAAGTGTAACATAGTGGATGGAGAGGTATAACCAAACCCTGTATCTGAATGTGATAGGATTATCATGCATCAGGTATTGATTGATCGCATACATGTCTGATGGAGGAATAACTGGCATGTGTTGAGTTCAACTTTATATTTCCATTTAACATTTAACATGTTGTTTGATTTTTAAACTCAGGGTGTGTAACAATAAATTATTAATTGAATGACCACATTCAACCTGAATAAAGCAATTAATAATAGCTCCAACATTTTAAAAGTGTTTTTATGGTATTCTTTAGCTCGGGCTTCAGGGAGCATCCTCTTTTATGTTGTAGTGACCTTAGGGGCTGCTTTGTCATTCAATATGGTTAACATTTGGGCCAAATGTGCAGACTCGGATGACTTCAGTTTTATCTCTATATTCTTATCTTTGTGTCATTCTGAAAGTCATATGTTGTTCTGCTTGGTAGAAACTATTTTATAACATTTGAAATATTTAGATCTTTAGGAACAATCATTCTTGCATATCTCCTTTCCATAATTTGTATTTATATAACAAATTTGTTACATTTTTTATGCTGTCACAAATATTAATATAAAGATAAACTACATTTTATTCACTTAAAAGCAAGTTCAGTCTTTTTGTATAAAAATGGCATGAATGAAGCAATATATTGCCTTTTCATAATATATATTTTAAGAAAACATAAGAAAAAATTAAGTATCAAGCAATATTACCATTGCTTATATTAATGAACAGTCCAGTATAATGGTCATTATTTTTTAGTATTATAGTTAATTTATTATGATTATTGAATGAATGAATAAATCTACCTGTACAAGTTTTGTAGCCCCATTTAGTGTTTTTATTGGTAGATTTTGAGTTCCGCTGTTCTGATATGTTTTAGAGACTTAAGTGATTTGAAGTGTTTTGCTTTGTGATGATCCTGTAGGCCGCTAAATCAGCCTTTCACCCGTCAAACGAAATGACAACTCAGTTTGTAATACTTCTTCCACTTAAAAAGGCACGTCAAATATAGAAGGGTCAAAATTTTTAATATCTTCATGCGCGAAATCTTTCTGATAAGGCAAAGTTAGCGAACGAATCTCCAAAATTCTGACATGATAGCCATAATGCCGGTGACCTTGACCTAGCGCACTTAATTTTTATCCATACTTTTAACATATTTCAACAAAGAAATAATATTTTTTTTATAAAAAATGTGAAGTATATGTTGCTTTAATCTTTCAGATTAACGTAATTCAATTATTGTTAAAAGAAATTGTAAAATTGTTCTTTTCCTTTAATGTTTACTTTGTTTCTGCCTTCACTACCATTGTTTATCGTCTGCTGTACACTTGACTCTATTTATAGACGTGGGTATTCTTTGAAAAGTAGTTCTCCTAACAGTTCATCCTGAAATGAACGCAATTCATTTTGATCACGTGATAACATTCTGACCAATCGAAACATTACTTTCCTCTACAAGCTACTTCGATTGCAATTATTAGAAGGTGAACTCAAGTTGTATCATATAATAACATGCATTAATCAAAACATAGGTTTCACATATAAAAAGGTACCATTTGTGCATATCAGAAATATCCCAATATGGTTTAATTTCACTTTAACATCATCATTAGCTTATTATAAAAATTATGTTCATGAACGAGGCGGTGCTAAGAATTGTTTTGTTTCATTATGTAGTTCATTATTATGTGAAATGAGTCAAGTAATAGTTCATTATGTAGTTCATTATTATGTGAAATGAGTCAAGTAATAGTTCATTACGTAGTTCGTTTTATGTGAAATGTGTCAAGTAATAGTTCATTACGTAGTTAGTTATATGTGAAATGAGTCAAGTAATAGTTCATTATGTAGTTCATTATTATGTGAAATGAGTGAAGTAATAGTTCATTACGTAGTTCATTATTATGTGAAATGAGTCAAGTAATAATTCATTATGTAGTTCATTATTATGTGAAATGAGCCGAGTAATAGTTCATTACGTAGTTACTTATATGTGAAATGAGTCAAGTAATAGTTCATTATGTAGTTCTTTATTATGTGAAATGAGTCAAGTAATAGTTCATTACGTAGTTCATTATTATGTGAAATGAGTCAAGTAATAGTTCATTACGTAGTTCATTATTATGTGAAATGAGTCAAGTAATAGTTCATTACGTAGTTCATTATTATGTGCAACGGGTCAAGTAATGGTTCATTATGTAGTTCGTTATATGTGAAATGAGTCAAGTAATAGTTCATTATGAAGTTCATTATTATGTGAAATGAGTCAAGTAATAGTTTATTACGTAGTTCATTATTATGTGAAATGAGTCAAGTAATAGTTCATTACGTAGTTCATTATTATGTTCAACGAGTCAAGTAATAGTTCATTATGTAGTTCGTGATTTGTGAAATGAGTCAAGTAATAGTTCATTATGTAGTTCATTATTATGTAAAATGTTCAAGTAATAGTTCATTACGTAGTTCATTTTTATGTGCAACGAGTCAAGTAATAGTTCATTATATAGTTCGTTATATGTAAAATGAGCCAACTAATAGTTTATTCTGTAGTTCATTATTATGTGAAATTAGTCAAGTACGTGCATTATGTAGTTAAATATACGTGAAATTAGTCCAGTACTCGCGCATTGTGTAGTTCATTATATGTGAAATGAGACAAGTACTAGCTAAATAAATGAGTCAAGTAATACTGCATTAGCAGAGAACATGTATGATACAAGATGCAAGTTTATCTCTCGATACAGCTGGAAATTCTTTCAAATGATTCTTTGTAGGTAATACTCAAACAAATTTTAAATTCTAATTCTCTGTAGATATTTAATCAGTTTGGGGTTAGAAGAAAATATAATTTCGTCTCAGTCCCACACTTGTGAGTAACATACTTAATGAAGTAAACGTATTTGTCAACGGTGAACTGAAGTGTAAACGGTTAAATTGGCGATAACTAGCAATAATGTACATTGTTTTTCATTCAGCGATATACACTTATTTCATCCATTTTTAAAACATAAATGGAGGAAGCCAACTCTTTTCTATACAACAGTCTAAACCACCCCCCACCCCAACAAACTATAACAAGCAAAATAAATATTAAAATTTCAAAACTAAAAACAAAAACAGCAAAAGATTAACAAACGAACAACACACAGAATGGGATGCATTCAAATGGAGATTTGAAAAAGTCCAATATGTGAGATTATGTTGACTTATAAGACCGGTGAGAATTACCTTTAAGGATTACTGAAATATTACTTAAGGGATGTAACATATATACAAAGTAAAACCAATGCAAAGTATTAAATTGTTCATTCTTACATTTAGTATAATAAAATCTTGATGTGAAAAATTTATTTGGGGGTACTTTATTTTGAGGTGGGGATGGCAGGGACGTTTTAGCTCCATATCGACGCATATAGTTTCAAAAATGCGCTTGAGTGGAAACAGCGTCCAGTCCAGTGATTCAGATTTCAAAGAAACTAATTTAATCAGAGAGAGAGAGAGAGAGAGAGAGAGAGAGAGAGAGAGAGAGAGAGAGAGAGAGAGATATTTAAAAGCAGACGATAATGTGATGCAAAAACTTAGATTGTCACAGCTGCAGAATGGTAGACCGGATAATCAATAAGAAATGAAAAGTCATTACGATTAAAGGGCTTTACCAACGCCTGTTTATCCAGAAGACTTACTCTAAGATTTGAATATGAAAAAAGAGCAAACGCCATAAATAAATGTGTCCGACTCTCACTGTTCTTCACCTATAATAACATTTGGGTTTGTATTTAATACGCTTACTAAAATAATAAAATATCAGCTACCGTTTAAAATCTGTCGCTAGATGTTGGATGTTTTTGTGTCTGTGTGAGTGTGTTTCGAATAGGAAATCAAATATAGCGTCTTCCTCGAGCGTAAGACTCACCACCTATAAAACAGCAAAGCAAACAGTTACCACAAGTCGATTCTTTTGTGGGCAAGGTCTATTGTATTCACGAAGTAAATGGATGGTTTAGTAATGCACTGAATAGGAAAATCAAGCAAACATATACCACATTAAAAAAGAAAAGTTATTTTTTCAAAGAAATCAAACAGATATAAATTTGTGATCAAAATCAGGACTGAAAATGTTTTAAATTGTTAAAAGTGTTCAGGTTATTTGCGTATCGTCTTTCAAATTTGAGCGGAATTTTCATCAGGAAAATACTGAATTCGAATATTGAAAGAAGTTCGTCCCCAAAGTGGTTGTTGTTGCTTCAACAATAACGTACTTCAGCATACAATTTATGAAAGACATACAATATATTCTACTCGTTCATTCAGTTACATGTGCAATAAATTGTATCAGACTACGACTAAGAAAAAAATTATCGATATTTTAGAAAAGCAAATGCAATGAAAAGAAAAGAAATTATATATATATATATATATATATATATATATATATATATATATATATATATATATATATATATATATATATATATATATATATATATATGAACGTACAAACTGTAAAGAATAAAATACTAATATGAGTATACTTCTGGAATGTTGTTTGTGATGACGCATAAGAAGACAGACGTACGTTGTTGCAAAGCACTTTGAACGTTGAAAACTGCTTTAAATGTTTTATAGCGAGAATACACATTACATCCAATTGGAAAAAAAAACAACTCAAATGCCGCGAATGACGCCAAGACGGAAACGGTTGGGAGTAAGCCAGACGGGAAACCTATCAAGAACTCTTCGGCCTTAGTTTAATACGAGCAATACAAACTCTGCCTGTCTCTGTCTCTATCTGTCTGTCTGTCTCTCTTTGTCTGTATGTCTGTCTGTCTCTTTCACACACACACACACACACACACACACACACACACACACGTTTCGCTTATATTTGGTGCAAACACACTGTTGGTGAAGCAACAGTCTCATCGAGTTTCGATTATAGTAGGTGGCGTTGACTCGATCATTTAGGGCACATCCAGATTTCAGTCCAGAATACTTTTAACAATTCTTGCCATTTCGTAGTTTGATGTGTGAGAATAGGCAGTAAGCACCGTGATGTAGATCACGAATATTTAGAAATCCGTGAAAGTCTTATTAAGCCACGATCACCTATGTTTCTCTCGTTAAACATCAGAATCGGTTATTTCGCCGTTGATTTTCCAAATTTCTAGTTTAAAAACAACTTGCACGCAGTTACATTTAATGGATTGTTTACACAATAGAGGCTTATTGTGCCAAAAGGTAAATTAATATTAGAAAAAAAGAATAAGAATTGAAAAATATAACTACTTTAAGAAGAAAATCCATTCCAAGGAAAGATAAAAAGAAACTGTCTAAACTAAGTTCAGTTTAACCCCACCCCCTTTTAAGGAAAAAAGAAAAGAAAAAAAGGACCCAAAGTCTCGCATGGTGACAGTCGTTGTACGCGACCAAACATTGTACCCACTGTTATGTCAAACTTCTGCTTGTGGTTCACTCTTTGAAAGGTATGTGTGATGAAATAGTGTGTCCTCAACTCGATCGGCACAATCCAACTATTATTTTAAGATTTTGTAATATATGAGACATGCAACTCTAGCTGTGTAGTGTTGATAGATGTGGTCTTTTGGAATCAACATTAAGGAAGCCATTTTGAAAATGTGGACCTAGGGGTCTATGAGAATTCCATGTTAAAATGGAAATAGGTTTAGCAATAATGTGACTCCTTATTTCGAATGGTAAATTTTAACAATAATGTGACTGATAATAAATGGTAACTTTAATACCAAAAACGGATTAACATATACAAGTATGTCCCATAGTGTCAAGGGGAAAATATTACAAAATACTATTTGCTAAACATAAATATGGCACTTTTTGATGAAGGAGAAAGTATCATTTATGCTATAATTGATGGGTTTTTAAAATAGCCATACGACTTCAAGAGGGAAGTACTAAACTTACTAACGAACATACATCCCGTTCTGACTAGTACCCATTCATTTAGTATCGTCGACACCAACACCAACACAAAATGTGACTGTCAGAACCTACATCTATTAATCAAGACAGGGGTGGATGTAAAAGAAGGGGAATACAATCACATTATATGCACACAAACATACTGATACACAAACTTCAATGACGTTTAAGGAGAGAAAAATATTAGATTGTTTCCGCACACAACGTACAAACATATTTATAGACTATGACACATAAGAAGGTAACATTTGTTACTCATTACTAATGAAAGACTAATGAGAAATAAGTCATACATTGTAACATTGATTTGGTATTGATTGAGTAGTATTTCAGCTACCAGCTACATGAATATTTGTTTACGAGTAACATATGTTACTACATCAGCTTCAGCAGGATTTTGACGCAAAAGAAAATTAATACAGCATTAACTGATGTTGTGAAGACCATACCTTCTTTTGATCCTGAGCCCTACAAGCCGTTTGAGGACTGGCTGTATATCTTAGATTACAGAAATTACATAAATGATTGTCTAACAGAAAACTATTTGAACAGAAAAAATACAAAATTAAGCAAGTTATTCCATTCTATATATGATTAATGCTGGGTGATTTTACTAAAGAGTTCTCAATGTTGTGAACTTTTAATCTTTACCAGGGACTATGTAAATCCCGGAACAAAGTCAATTTAAATTTTAAAGACAATTTTAATATCTTTGAAATATATTCAAGAAATTCAGCCCCCAGACAAGTCGCCTATTTTAACATCACTTTAGGGCGTAAGAGAAAGACTAGAAATTAATAATCGTCGCAAATAAACAAAGAATTAATTTCCCTAGAAAATTCAAAAGACTGTATTGTGAATTAAACAAGTCAAAAGTATAGAACGTTTTGAATAAAGTATAATAGTCCTTAATGTTCTCATGTACCTATATTATTGAATGCTTTTGTAATACATAATGTATATGGATTAGCTCTCATTAATTACAAAGTAATTTATTAATGTATATGGATTAGTTCTCATTAATTACAAAGTAATTAATTACATTAATTACAAAGTAATATTGCTCCAAAATGTCAACGAGACCTTAGAAAGTCCAATAAATGAATTAAGGAATTCCTCTAGCGTTATAGAAGAATACCAGTAAAAGTAATTCCACTAGATTGTTGTTAAAACCCAGGAATGAATAGTAATTTCCCCATTTCAAACATAATTCCATTCTGTAGTTCTCCTAAATGTGCTTTCATACTTTTGTTGTAATTTTTAAAACTGTATTAATGTGGTCAGTGGAAAACGTTATAGTAACATTAATTATTGCAGTGACCCCTTAGTGACATTATAAGGTTAATCCGTTGAACTCTTATTCTATTAAAAACAAATTAATGTTCCACCACAGGACTTTTAACGTGTAATTTTTATAGACAACTAAGAGCCATATGATGATAATGAATACTCGAATCTGAATTCCCACCGACCCTTATAATCTTTTTGACCCCATAGCACACTGAATGACCATATTGTAAATTATGGGTTAGGAAAAACGAAGGTTGTTTGAGGACTTTTCATTTCGTTTGCTGATCATTACAGTTATGTATATTTGTATATTGATTCGTCCTCGTCCTTGATTGAGGGTAGAGCTTTGGTCTCCCGGATTGTTGTCATGTATGTAAGTGATAAACAATTTTTTTTACTGATATCATAGTTATAGGTCTACCCTTATTTACTAACTTAATATGCTCTGGAAGCGAAGTTGTGACACACATCCTAGTTACATTATTGTGTTTATGGTTTAGATAAGATTTTGGTGAACACAATTATTCATTCATATTTCAAGAGTTCAGGCGGTGGAGTCTATTTTTGTTGTGTTCAGATATAATTTGAGAGGAACAACATCTTTAAAGGTTTCAGTGGAATCACAAACTGGACTACACTGACGTCAATGAGGACTCATTAAATGACATTCGGGATTATATAGTAGTGATAGATCAAGAATATTGGTACATCAACTCATTCAAGACTATTGGTATATCATTACATTCAAGACTATTGGTATATCATTACATTCAAGACTATTGGTATATCATTACATTCAAGACTATTGGTATATCATTACATTCAAGACTATTGGTATATCATTACATTTAAGACTATTGGTATATCATTACATTCAACACTATTGGTAAAGTAACATATTCAATACTTTGAAATTCATTCGGAATATTCTTACTAATGTAAGTTCCTTTGAAATTTTACAATTTGATTTCTAAACCACATTGTTAAATTTTATAAAACTTGTCGGATTTGCTTAATTTTGTTAATAGTTTAAGGCAACATAGTTCACACAATACAATGTTGTAACAGACAAAGTTTTATGCATGGTTAATATTTATTTTTATACAGTCTCTTAGATGAAGTAAAATTTGGAAAAAACGAAGTCATTAAAGTAATTTTTAAAGTTATGATTAGGTCTCATGCATTTGTTTTCTCTAAATTTTGTTATGCGGCAGGTGTAAGCAACATATAATTTATGCATGAAAACTACCTCTTGATCTTTAAAAAGGCGTTGTGGAGGGGTATCTCTCGCTATGTTAAAATCAACATTTTTGCTGATATCATTTTAAAAACAACGTAGCGTACTACACATACTTCATATTTGTGTTCGCATAAGGTATTGTAAGAAAATTAAATTCTATACAGCAAAGAATTCAATGGAAAATCTTTAGCTTTTACGAATTCACAGGGGTAGAAGGATCCAGTCAAAGAAAGTTATGATATAAATTACCCCTAGTAACCCAGAAAAGGTAAAAACAAACAAAAAGCTTTGTAAAATTTAACAAATAATTTATTTCCCTGGAAATGTGTCTGTGTGTGTTTGATTTGGATTTGTAACATAGCTTTAACAATTTTTCAGTCATATCGCTACGATGTCTGAAGTGTGGCAGTGTATAGTGATGTCTAGTGTCTAGCACTGGGACATCATGCTGCAGACATGGCACATTATCCTGACATCAGGCCGACCTCTTCATGCTGAGGGTCATGCGTGGCAGCTGTAAGTACCATTTTTGTAAGTCTTTTGATTTGACTCGGGCGGAGATCAAACCCACGACCTCCCGCATCCGATGCGGACGCTCTAACCACTAAGCCTTTGGAGCGATTTCCCTGGAAATATATTGTAAGAATGGAAAAAGAACTTAGTTTTAAAAATCAAATTAAAATATAATCCAAGAATAATCCACGAATTAAATTTAAAAAAGTACTAGTAATGAAATGTTGTAATAGATTAAAGTTCGAGTCCTGTTGGAGAATCTAAGATGGAAGACGATGACGTATGCTGAAGTCTGGTTTGTGCTTATCTACAGTTCCTTGTAGAAACACAACATTTAACACTCCGGTGTTGGAAATCCTACAAAACGTTTGATAAACTGTCTTTGTCGTAAAATTCTGTATGAGCACATCAACTATTACTAGAGATACGAATTAATCCTTGAAAACCAAATGGTCTGAAGAACAATTGAAAGTGACTTAATGTCAGGTGTAACAGCCCCAAACTGAAAAATTTCACAAAAACAACGATTATATCGTACAATTCCCGTAACTGCAAAATAGAGAATCATGCACTCCTAAAATGACCCTGACGAGAACCAGTCATTTTATTTTAAAACTAAAATTAAAAAAAGTTGTTAACTTTTCTAACTGACTAGTCCCACCTGGCCTTTGACAATAATCAATCAATTTAACATTATAAAAAAACCTGTTTACATTGCTGCTACTAACCCTGAATCAAGGTCCAGATCTAGGTCAACATGACCTGTTTATCAAAGAATAATTCAAGTCAACCTTTTTTCTAAAAAACGTTATCTTTAGTGAATAACGTTACCTTGCAATAGCATGTAATGAAATTTTTTTTTCAGATTTAAAACTGACAGACTAACAATTAAATTAAAATAATTATATGTTAAGCCAGATATACGTAACAATCTATACATGTAGATTTAAGACTGGAACAACAATCTTTGTCAATTAAAAAAGTAAAGCAAATAAAAATACATATCAGACAAATATGACGCAAGGATTCAAGTGTACATGGAAAAAGCTTGATGAGAAATGGCAAATATATAATTGTATAAAGAAGTTCAATATGACTTGTTAAATGCTACACGGGCCGAAAATTATTAGGTTTATTTGATTTCCACGACAATAATCTTTTCTTAACTAACATCTTGGTATTCTCTCTCTTATATCTCTAACCAAAGTGTATCGGTTGCTTGTTTGCTCTCTATTGTCGACCATGACATTTTTTAGAACATTTTCAAGATTCTGGGCAGTCAAGGCAGGTGTAAATTGTTTTATTTCGCAACATGTTTGCTGGAAAATAGTTTGTTCTTGTATGGTTGCCAGATTAATATTTTAGTATTAGATTTCAGCTGACATCCTAACGTGCTGCTGTATTACAAACATAAAGAGTCCGT
This sequence comes from Unio pictorum, assembly GCA_030141615.1. Taxonomy (NCBI): domain Eukaryota; kingdom Metazoa; phylum Mollusca; class Bivalvia; order Unionida; family Unionidae; genus Unio; species Unio pictorum. The sequence continues at coordinate 419,931 of JARLTB010000064.1, read as the reverse complement.
ATAAACAGTTAAACAATCAAAAATTAAAACTGTCAATCTTATCTAAAAACTTTCTTGAATTGTATAAGCATGTTCATACATTTAAATAGCTGATTTTGTGAAATGTAGATGTTTGAACCAAAGTATGCAACTGTTATTATTCAAAATGTTGAATATTTTTAATATAATATTGATGTGATTGCACTCGACCCATATGTCATATATGTATGTCATTATAGATTGTTTTCAATCAAGTTTTGTTTTGTTGTGTTCAGTCTAGTAGTGTAAAGTTTTGTTTTGTTGTGTTCAGTCTAGCAATGTAAAGTTTTGTTTTGTTGTGTTCAGTCTAGTAGTGTACAGTTTTGTTTTGTTGTGTTCAGTCTAGTAGTGTCAAGTTTTGTTTTGTTGTGTTCAATCTAGTAGTGTAAAGTTTTGTTTTGTTGTGTTCAGTCTAGTAGTGCAAAGTATTGTTTTGTTGTGTTCAGTCTAGTAGTGTAAACCTTTGTTTTGTTGTGTTCAGTCTAGTAGTGTAAAGTTTTGTTTTGTTGTGTTCAGTCTAGTAGTGTTCTATGGCACTTCGTACTAAAAGTGGCTATATAGCGCCAGCTAAAGATAAAGTTAAAATACGGAAAATATTATGATACAATAAACTTATTAAAATAAATCCTGTCAAATAAATGTAAATAAGAGGTAAAAGGAGATAGATAAATAAGGTAAAAATGCTAACATTATCCAAAATGTAACGCTACTTTTTAATAGCGGGATTGACGAGCTTAGGAAAAGTTGTTAGTGGAGTTTTTATCGTATTATGATAAACGAGCTGAGATATTATATATTTGAAATCGATATACAGAATAATCTGTCTGGTAAGGTGACTGCAGGACACCATTGCCTGGGTTAACTGTCTTTTTAAAAAATATTATTCTTTATCTTTCACTTATATGCTTTATCTTTTCACTTATATACTTTATCTTTCACTTATATACTTTATCTTTCACTTACATGCTTTATCTTTTCACTGATATGCTTTATCTTTTCACTTATATTCTTTATTTTTTCACTGATATGCTTTATCTTTCACTTATATGCTTTGTCTTTCACTTATATGCTTTATCTTTCACTTATATGCCTTATCTTTCACTTATATGCTTTATCGTTCACTTATATACTTTATCTTTCACTTACATGCTTTATCATTCACTTATATGCTTTATCTTTCACTTACATGCTTTATCTTTTCACTGATATGCTTTATCTTTTCACTTATATTCTTTATTTTTTCACTGATATGCTTTATCTTTCACTTATATGCTTTATCTTTCACTTATATGCTTTATCTTTTCACTGATTTGCTTTATCTTTTCACTTATATACTTTATTTTTTCACTGATATGCTTTATATTTTCACTTATATGCTTTATCTTTTCACTGATATGCTTTATCTTTTCACTGATATGCTTTATCTTTCACTTATATGCTTTATCTTTCACTTATATGCTTTATCTTTCACTTATATGCTTTATCTTTCACTTATATACTTTAGCTTTCACTTATATGCTTTATCTTTCACTTATATGCTTTATCGTTCACTTATATGCTTTATCTTTTCACTGATATGCTTTATCTTTTCACTTATATACTTTATCGTTTCACTGATATACTTTATCTTTTCACTTATATACTTTATCTTTCCACTGTTATGCTTTATCTTTTCACTGATATGCTTTAACTTTCACTTATATGCTTTATCTTTCACTTATATGCTTTATATTTCACTTATATGCTTTATCGTTCACTTGGATACTTTATCTTTCACTTACATGCTTTATCTTTTACTTATATGCTTTATCTTTTCACTGATATGCTTTATCTTTTCACTTATATACTTTATCTTTTCACTGATATGCTTTATCTTTCACTTATATGCGTTATCTTTCACTTATATGCTTTATCTTTCACTTATATACTTTATCTTTTCACTTATATACTTTATCTTTTCACTTATATACTTTATCTTTCACTTACATGCTTTATCTTTCACTTATATGCTTTATCTTTTCACTTATATGCTTTATCTTTTCACTGATATGCTTTATCTTTTCACTTATATACTTTATCTTTTCACTGATATGCTTTATCTTTCACTTATATATTTTATCTTTCACTTATATGCTTTATCTTTCACTTATATGCTTTATCTTTTCACTTATATGCTTTATCTTTTACTTATATACTTTTTCTTTTCACTGATATTCTTTATCTTTCACTTATATGCTTTATCTTTTACTTATATGCTTTATCTAACACTGATATGCTTTATCTTTCACTTATATGCTTATCTTTCACTTATATGCTTTTTCTTTTCACTGATATTCTTTATTTTTCACTTATATGCTTTATCTTTCACTTATATGCTTATCTTTCACTTATATGCTTTATCGTTCACTTATATGCTTTATCTTTTCACTTATATACTTATCGTTACTTATATACTTTATCTTTCACTTATATATTTAATCTTTTTACTTATATGCTTTATCTTTCACTTATATGCATTATCGTTCACTGATATGCTTTATCTTTCACTGATATGCTTTATCATTCACTTATATGCGTATCTTTCACTTTTATGCTTTATCATTCACTTATATGCTTTACCTTTCACTTATATGGTTTATCGTTCACTTATATATTTAATCTTTTTACTTATATGCGTATCTTTCACTTATATGCTTTATCTTTCACTGATATGCTTTATCATTCACTTATATGCTTTATCTTTCATTGATATGCTTTATCTTTCACTGATATGCTTTACCTTTCACTTATATGCTTTATCATTCACTTATATGCTTTATCTTTCACTGATATGCTTTATCTTTCACTGATATGCTTTATCTTTTCACTTATATACTTTATCTTTCACTTATATGCTTTATATTATCACATGTATGCTCCTCTCTATCTGCATCTATCATACCAATTCTGATTATTTTGGGTCAATAGAGGAATACAGTATAGTGGTTAATCATGTTTTCACTTTCAAATTTGGTTAGGAGAGTTTCTTTTTAAATAAATGTTTACCATGTTGGATTTGGGATTATGAAGGAGCCTACATTCCCCCAAATACTCTTTGTCAAAACATGTGTCATAGTTAATCTACGTAAACACGAGAACGATTTGCAGAGCTGGCTGTCATTTTCTGTATCATTCACAACACACGACAGACTTTATTCAGAAAGCAGCAAGATCTGGTGTATTGAAGAGGTTTTTATTTGCTCACGCAACCTCCTTCATTAGATGCTAATTTTGGTATCTACGCCACTGAATGAGTTGCGAATAATGCATCGATGATGGCTTTAACGCTGAGTCACATCAGTATAATCTAATATTCGTTCCAAGCATGCTCATATATCTTGGCTAGTAATTTATATAACAGATTAAAGCTACAGATTTCTTATTGGATCCCGTTTAGAGTTTGTATTTTGCTGTGTTTTGTTAATCCTCATCGTCACGTATAAACTATAACCCAATTCGCCTTCCAAATGTAAAGCGATTCTTAAGTATATTATATTTTTTCCATTATGTTACCATTTTCTTTGGAATGGCAGTGTGAAAAAAAGATAGTTATTTCACTCCTGTGCATTAACAAGTTTTTTACATTCAGAAAAATATGCAATTTCCGACCTAAAATAACATTATGGTTGTAATGAAATATATGTATACGATCTTACCATGCAATGGGGGTGGGGGTGGGGGTGGGGGTGGGGGGCGAATGGCCGAGTGTTCTAAAGTGATTTCCATTACGGATCACTTCCATCTCACCTCTGTCTGCGTGGGTTCGATTCTCGGATTCGGCCAATGTGGGTATGTGAGAAAGCTTGCCAGTAGCTTCTATTGGGTCGGTGGTCCTTTCTGAGGTTCTCCACCATACTGGCCGCCCCGTATAGCCTCTTTTGTGCTGAAAAATGGTGTTAAACTCGACAACAGCAATTAATGGACTGTGATAATATATGTATAAGAACGATGTGTTTTATAGCTTTGAGATAGCAGTTAGCAAGTCAATCTTTCACAACTGACGATGTTGAGAAGGACTGCTACGTCAGTACACTCGATTTAGTCGAAGATGGTGGTTGTTTTTTGACATAGATGATGAAAATGAAGAAAATAAATAACTCTTACGAATAAACACAATCCGTGGTACCTAACCATTCTATATGTTTTTAAATATTCTTGTCTTAATTTAGTTTTGTCCAGCGAAGTCAATTATTAAAATAAAGGGAAACAACCAATCAGAAATATAATTTATGATATAATTCAAATTATGACCATACCTTTGTTGTCTCATGTGCTGTTTTAGATATATAGTTTAGTGAAGTTATTATAGCCGTTGGATGCATGGTTATAGTATGTATGTATGTATTTATGTATATATATGTATGTATGTATGTATGTATGTATGTATGTATGTATGTATGTATGTATGTATGTATGTATGTGTGTGTGTGTGTGTGTGTGTGTGTGTGTGTGTGTGTGTGTGTGTGTGTGTGTGTTTGTGTCGATTCGTGGTTACGGAAATTAACGTGTTTCGGGCACACTTCAGTTATCTGCAGTGGGAATACATGCTGAAAGCGTTATCTGGTGTCAGTACTAGAATATATGCGAAGTCCAGTCACGTTTACATGGTCAAATGAAAATAATTATCCAGCACATACTGAATTTCTTGTTTCAAACATTAATTTTCTGAGAGGGTTCATCCGGTACGGATACTGGTTTCACAGGTGTGGAATCTGCAGTTTCAACGTCATGATAGATTTTATTTATTACTGTTGGAACATGTGGAAACTGAGAAGCTCATGTGTCTCTTAAAAGTTGAATAATGATAGGATAGGCATAATCAATAATAAAGGATTCAAAACCTTTCGACATGAATGGTTGATAATTCTTTATAGAAAAATCAGATTGGGGTTTGTTTGACCCAATCCAACAAATGCATTGGTTTCACTACAAGACCTTGACATATTACAAATAAGATCATTTCGAGTAGATACATCTTGAGGCTGCTGCTAATCTTTTAATCGGTAGCAATCATAAATAACTTGCCTGTTTTTGTTGCCATAGTTGCCTGTTGGAGGAGATTAGGATTTCGGAGCAGTGTTATTAGAAACTGAATTCTAAACGGTGTGTCAGGAATGGAAGACGTATTGTCAAAAGAAGATTTGTGAGTCGATGAATATTCATCAGCTGTACGAGCAGCCTTTTCGCAACCCTCGGTCTTTTGCTCATAAAGGTAGGTCTTGATATCATGAATGAAATTCTTAAACTCTTCATATCAAGTGTGAGGTTTTCGTAGTCTTGACCAATTTTCTTAGCTGAGCACCATCTATCAAATAATTGCTCTTTTTCAATTGAAAGCTGGAAATGTGTCAATCCAGTTACTTTCTTATATCACCCAAATTTTGGTCGATATGAGTTTGGTACCCAGTTCGTAACCCTTGAAGATACATTCCTTAAGTACGTTGTAATCAGTACTTTGCTGTGTGGACAGAGAAGTGGAGACTTCATGAGCTATGCCAGTATGTACACTTTGTAAAAATAGAGTCCAATGCTCTCTTGGCCATTTCAAAGTGTCAGCAATATTGACAAAATGAAGAAAATATATACTTATTCTTCTTTAAGCCTATATTAACCTAATATTTCGGACGATAAAAACAAAACGGAATCTTTGCGTTAGATGAGGGAGTGCACGCCAAGTTCCAGCTTTAATGTTTTAACTGAAATTTACTTTTTTCCTTTACTCTCTCTCTCTCTCTCTCTCTCTGTCTCTCTCTCTGTCTCTCTCTCTGTCTCTCTCTCTCTCTCTCTTGCTGCATTTATATTAGCCTATATTTTAGTTCTCTATTTTCTCTTTCTTCAGCTAAATTTGTGTCTCTATTTCCTCTTTCAGAAATTGTAATCCATTTTTGTGTTTCTGCGACTGTATTTGTGTCTCTCTATTTTCTTTCTCCGCTTGTTCGTGTCTCTGTAATTCCTGTTTCTTCAATTGCATTTCCATTTCTTCTTTCTGCAACTATATTTGTCTCTCTTTCTCTAATTTCAATTGCATTAGCAGCAGAGTGGGTTCTTCTTTTCTGCAACTATATTTGTCTCTCTTTCTCTAATTTCAATTGCATTAGCAGCAGAGTGGGCGAATATAATTTTTGCTGGAACGTCATTTTTGAACAAAATGAATCTTCCTACGAAAGTGAAAACTACAAGGTCAATAACTCCAACCCATAGCCTCTAACTTCCGAGAGTTTTTCAAATTGGCTTAGCTTATTTTGTTACTTTTTTTTTTTGTCGTTCGTGTTTTTTTAACACTTGTACGAATGTTTTGTTTATCCGTCAGACGCTTTATTGAGGTCGCGCCCTCTCTACTGCTGTAATGTGTAAGTAATAAAATCATTAATATATATCAATAATGGCGCCAGCTATGGAGTCCCATTCAGCTAGACTAGCTCGAGAGAGACTAAAGGTAACTAAGAAACATATTCATGTACGTGATTCCATCAAAAAAACCCAACAATTTACAAGAACGTCAGAAATCTCAGGTGGAATGCAGAAGGTTAAATAACATGTATTTAAAACAGTAACAAAGATTGCAAGAAAACCAATACAGACAATAGCAGATCCGCCAATATATATGAAAATTGCGCCGAAAAAAAACAATAAATAAATATTTCGTCAAGGATGAAGCGGGTATATCCCAGATGCCTCAAGCAATTTTGCGATTTTTTTATACTTTTATGATGTTGTCACGTTGACAATGGGTAGCTAGACTGACGAACCAGCGCTTTTTATGTCTAAAGCACGGACATGAAGGAAAATCCCCTACACAAAAATAACAATGTACACACCACAACCAAAACATAAATTGAAAGGGAATTAAAGAAACACTCACTTTCACTTATTTGTTACCAGCAAACACACTATTGTACTACACCAAATGCGTAGAACCCTAAAACAAACTATCCTACAGGCGAGGGAAACTATATTTGCAAATAAACTAACAATCGAACACAAATAAACCATTACGGCAATAGCGTAGTATCTCTTTGCTAGAGATTTGGAGTAGTCCTGATGAGGGCTGTTTTGTTTGTTAGTGGTTTGAGCAATCTTTCTGGTCGCCTAGGAATAGGTCCCCGTATGCCAGCATGTTCTCCCAGTGGATACGTTCTGCTTCTGCGGAAGGGGAAATCCGTTATGTCCACATGACAGTCCACAAAGCCTCTCTCTTGCTCCTGCTGTTATTCCTGTATTCATCTGTCCAATATTCTAATATATATTTTACAATGTCTAGGGATAGCTTTATGGTATTAAACAATATTCCTATAAGCAAATTTCTGTTGAAAGGGGAACAATCTTTCCACACTATTTCCACAAGACCACAATTAAGATTTACTTCCCCTACATTGATATGGTTGAAGGCATTGTTGAGTTCGTTAGTACTGACGGAATCATAAGGTTCTTTCAAAATTGCTACTAAAAAAAATCGGTATAACAACATCATCGTATTTGTCACTCTTTGGCATATCTGCTTTGCCCATAGAACGTCCAATACAGTCTATTTAATGCAGAACTATATAAGACCAGACATGATATGAAACTAGAGTCTTTTTTAAATGAAGAATAAATTTAGTTTCTAAAAAAAAACAAATCGACTATTCCACTACTCAGTGACTCTAGTGTGCTTCAATACATCGAGCACAGTTATACAGGTACAAGAAGAGAAGGGCTCTAAAAGCATATATCTTTTTGTGAAACATTTCATAAACAGAAATGTACAAAATAAACAATAATATTACAAAGATCATTATTTGGGATGAGATATTCACAGTGTCTCTGGATATATTAAACATGTTTCTTGATTAGTTGTTTTTGAAAAATATAGCCGTGATAATGTGTGGCGATCATTATCAACCACCGCCATTTGTTGGTTTATCTCCACTTGATTGGCTAAAGCAATTTGTAAATAATTATGAAGACACAACTGAAGATCATATAACACTCGATCCATAATTAAGAGAGTTCAAAAAATTAATCAGATTACAGTCACAGCGCGTGAAATAGAAACCTCGTTCAGTGATGTTTGGGAAGCGTGTTGATATTCCAGGACAGACTGAGAAACAAAATCTCGTATAAAATGATATTGTTCTGGTCGATATTAATGTTGTCGAAGATGCATTGCGCGCGGATAAATCTCCCTGGACGCAAAGATACGCAATGACGATACATTTATCTCAGGGGATAACCATCTCTGATACAATTTTTTGGATCATAGATGATCGCATCGAGTGGTCGAATTTAGTATCACGAGTTATTTTAAATTCTAATGACAACACCAACAATTAAATTATCAGCGATGATATAATAAGAAAGAAAAACTTGCTAGTTAAAAAACAAAATGAGAAAAATAAACAATTGTGACTTTGATATTGATGTTGAATTTATAACGATGCTGAAACAACAGCAGAATAATCACTTTGCGAGCTGTAATTGTGTAATGATATGGCCCTGGCCTGAAGAAAAAAAAAACACGACAATTTACCGTAGATAGAAAGGATAGCAGTCGTGACCATACACGAGAAAATACGACGCTGACTTGTCTTGAGTGTAATAGACGCAGATGTGCTAATTGAATATAGATGAATATAATCTGTAGATTGCAGGTCTACCCGAGGATCTTGTTATGTTAGATATTTTGTGTGATGTTCCACTCCAAATAGGATCAGAAGCTCTTATTCTACCTCCATCAAGCTCAACTGGTTCATATAAATATCGGACAGTTACGTTACCAAGTAGTTTTTGTTTTGAAAAATCATTTCGTGCATATATATATATATTTTGATTGTTCGAGTAATTTCACTATTTAATGCATTTATCACACTTGGGAATCTTGCAACTCATTCATGAGATCTCTTGTCTTGAATAAAGTGCTTCGCGCGTATTGATATCCAAATAACCGCTCAGCACGTGTTATATTAAATTGTTCAACAATTGCCTGATCGCGGTGTATTGCAGTATGTCCTCGTCTAATGGTGACATTATGTTGCTTCATCAGCGATGATACTGCACCTTGAAATTTTGCCAGGATCAACCTGTAATAGATGTGGCCATTGCAAAGGTCCTCGTCGATAAATTTATTAACAACTTTCACCGTCTTTGTCGATAATGGCTCAGCTTCTTTGTTTCTACTCGCTACATCAACTACAGTTAACGCGTACTTGTATATCGGTCTTTTGACAGTATCGTGTGAGAGAAATAATAAATCCGCCTGATGAACTCCATTTGGAACGCCGACATCAAAATAAGCATATTCGCTTCGCTTCGGTGGTGGTAGATAAATCTGCTACATTGCCTGTCTTGATAACAAATCTGCTGCAGTAACTTTTTTAACCGTTGCTGCTTATTAGTTGCAAATTTAAAACCTAACTGAATGTATAACTTTAAAAGACGCTTGTAAACAAATTATAATACTTAAGTGTTCAACAGATTTGTGTTTTCTCTTTGTCTATTTACTAGATCATGTGGATTTCTGTTATCATTGATCATGTGGCTTTCTGTTATCGTTATCGGATTAGAAGCATGTTCTCCAAAGAGTGTTGGTTGATGTAATGATGGACAGTACTGTATGGTCCTTTATTACAGCGTTGTGAAACGGGTGGCTATGCAGAACCAGCAACGTTCATGATGTTGCAAGAAATATGACGTAAAGGCAACTTAATCCAAAGTGACATCTCATCTAGAACAACAGCAATAACAATTTGTATACTTCTAAGAGACGATATATTAACTTTTGAAGTTTTTCAGGGGCACAAAACTCACCAGAAGGCTTTCATTGAATAGCCTCTGATACCAAATTTCACACGTAATTAGTGCAGTCTCCAGCGCTAGATAAAAAGGCGAGGACGAAGTTATTAAGTCAAAATCGCTCCAAAAGTGAGACATGCATTATTATCATTCTATTGAAGGAGCTCAAATGTAAATAAAGAGCGTGATGAAATTCAGCAGAATTAGAAATATTTCAAAAATATTTGTTACGGGAAAAAGATTTGTAGAAGCAACTAGTTTTCGTGGTAATAGGATTGGAGACTATGTTTTGACAGGTGAACTAAAACACATTTGGGCGTGTTATATGTCAGAACGAAATCGATAATTTGACTAACTGATTGGTCGCCGTCGACCAAAAAGACTGATTTATTTCAAAGAAAGTTACGGAATACATTTTCATGTGCATGAAAGTTGCGAGGATGTTCCATAAGTGCTCACTATGTGAAACAGAGTGAACTATGTACACTTTGCATGAAATGGATATAAGGTGATTTTTGGTGGAAATATTTGTCACCATGACAAATCCGTATGAGACTGTAACCTGCACATCGCATATAGAAATAAACGTTGGATTGATCACGACCTGCACAACGCGCTGTCCGTGTGCTGTTAGAAAACCAAGAAGAGCAAATAACAAGTTTAGATATGTCCAGAACTTCTTGACGGAAATATCTTCATTGGCTTTATGTCAAATAGTCAGTCAAGGCTAGAGCTTATCATCTTTTGTTGAAATGTCGTGCACCTTTGCATAAGACTGTATTGATTAATTTCAACGACGTCATTACTATTATAATAGCCTTATTTTGAGGTTTAGGACTCGTACAACAAGACGAAGAGAGACAAGAAAAGTAAGTCAACACTTATTATAAGTTTTAGATAAAGTACGGTTACAACGGTCAACAGCTTAGGTTACTAAAAACTCGTGTCTTCACCAAATGCTGTAGAATGCTAGAGTAGACATTTGTTAGACTGTAGTAACAGCGACAACTGAAATCAAAAGAGCAAACAATTTTGCACAATTTCTCGAAACAGTATCATAAGTACTTTAGTATATATCGTAATAAGTGTAAAAGCTCCTGATTTTATAGCATTCGCAGTATTTTCATATATCTATGTATGCCGTCTCATGCAATTCATGCAAATATATTTTAAACATTATAGACAACATGTGTACTCTTATGAATCAAAGACCACGAACCCTTCTACCAGGTTATCTTAGCCAATCGCTTGACGTTTGAAGTAATCTTGAATAACTATAGAACCGGCATCCAAATCACTATCACGGGAAAGAACTTACTCGTTCTGGAGACTCTCTGTGCAGTTTGTGTTGCGTTGCAACCAACGACGAGCAAGCTTACCTCCATGATTAGAAATCAATGCACCCGAGTGATCAGACACTGTAAGGAAATGGCTAATAAAAACCATACCGTCTGGAACCTGAACCTCATTCAATCAGCCAAGGGTCTGTTTTCATCGAACCATCGCATCTTTCTGTCGCGATACGGAAATGTTTCACAACCCACTGACCAAAAAGGAATCAGTCGTTGTCGAGGGTGTCCCTAATCTGGTCTTCGATCAACGTCATGTCTTGCTACCAAAACACATTTGATTTGGTCCTGGATACGAAGATATAGCATATCACCTTCTTCAAAGGTCAGGCAGGAGTATAGCAAATGACAGTATATGGATGCCATTGCTGATAGAAAAGTCATACGGTTTTTAACATGTACGTGAATCGTCTCACGGACGTGTAGCTGTACATACGAAATGGCCCATTGATCTCAGCATTTTATAAGTACATCTTCTCTAATTGGAAATACCATTGAAGAAAAGTTACGAAAACAAGGCTGAATAAAGATATGATCTTCCATGATACTGGTAGATAATCATCCGATCTGACAGGAAGTAATGAGCATGTTTACTTGTTGCTGAGACTCCCATCCATGGCCGATAAAACGGATACGTTATATATTCGTGACGACTGTGCCTATCTATGTTTAGTGCGGTACTACTAAACGTTCATGACTAAGCTTGCCTATACACAAATATTGTCGTATGGGTCATCCCTTAAACGTATAGCGCCATGGTAAAGGAAATTTTAGAGCCTAAAAAGAACCTACTTTTGCTGTTTAAATGAAGTCTCATTTAAGGACGCATTGAAAGGTATAAGAAATTAATGTGCTCGAAGCTGAGAATACAACGATATCACACTTTGAGATTGTTTTCCATGCTCGTGAGCTCTATTATATTACACATTCACAGACAAAAGAAGTTTTAATCCAGGCATATTTAATTGATTGTGACTTCATTACAATGTCTGTACGACTGTATAAATAAGATTACTGATCAATGTATCAAATTTTCCTGTTAGCAGAATGGGCATTTTATATTGGCTATGAATAGTTTTCTCTGCATTGTATGTTACTATGTCAAACCATTTATACTGAACGGTGTCTAAGGCATATACAAACGGCAAAAAAGTCACAAGTGTATGCGCACGGAATTTCGAACAATTTATGGATATATCCAGTTCTGGAATTATTTTATCAGATGAATGTAGGATGTGCTAAGGTACAGGAAAGATTAAATCACTGTTTCGCTAAATTGTGCCATACATATTTGTTACAAAGGCCCTAATGATTTTTGGAGCACAAGTACGGAGCATATTGAGAAAGTTGTTATAGAAATTCACTACAACGCTGTCAAAACCGTTGAAGAAACACTCAACAATTTCATTGAAACAATAGCCAGAATTGAAGCGCGATTGCATTTTCTGAATCTAGTATAATAAAAGTACGAAGAAAATATATTGACGGAATTTGCAATTGGAGAAAGATGTTTCCCTACATCTTTGTATTCCGATTATGGTTCAACTATGGCTAATAACGAGTGAGCTTGGTATACCAAAAAGACATCATGTGCTCTATTAGGATTACTGTTGGTTCCACCGGATCAACGATAGCCAGCTGCCACGTATCAACCGAATGCCAGTACACCAGGAGATATGTGTCTAATTCGTAAGATGTATAAACTGACCAATGATATTACGAAAGCGACGAGGTAAAAAGCCGAAGCTATTTTACTACTGCCATTGGTAATTGCGAAATTCAAAGATGGCATAAGTAATATTGAATTAAATACTGGTATGTTATGGGACACTGGCTCTAAAAGAACCACTTGACTACCAGGCACATATATCTATGCATATGTCAATACATTAAATTGACAGATAAAACTAAAATTGTATAGTTTCACCATGGTTCAATTCAGTTTACAGCTTCTTAAATAGAGATGTGTGTTTGTTTATTTTTGAGCCAAACTCACAACCACCTTATTTGGTAAGAATAACGCCAGCGAAGCATGGCGTACAAAAGGTGCTGCTAATAAAGATGAGTTCTCGACATTAATACCTGAGTTATCCCCTTCACTGACCACATAAGACTGTTTGTTGTCGTTTATGCAGCGTCGATCGCCGACACAACGATTCTTTCAGGCGCCCACCCAACAAGTGATATTGTGAGACAGATTACATGGTAACAAGTACCCAAAGTGGTCTTACCACGCCCAAAGTCCGTGCTCGTTTCATTTCAACATACACATCTACATCAATGGGATGAGCATAGTAGATGATATTTGGTCACTAATAGGTGACTGAAGTTCCTATGCGTACAGTTGGCCATCACACATCTTCTAGCAATCGAATCTCACGTGTGTATCACAATCTGTATCCTATCGGGACCGCCATCAAAACATTTAGACGGGGCTTTAGCACATTGTACGGGACCTATTACTTTTCACAGGAACACATGGAGCTGCTTAACTGGTCGACATTTGCTTTCATGTACGTGTATATGCGGCTCTTGCCGCCGTTTACTATGCGCCGGCAAGAGCTATGCTATGACACTCTCTGACAAGACTTCTTGGAAGGTGGGTGTGGTTGAATTAAGGTATAATAAATACATGTCGAAGTCTCATTCAGGCTTTAACGAAAAGGTTAAATTGAATTATCCCTGGCTGGTTGACCCAAACACAACTTTATCAGCTCAATGAAGCCATACTAAAGAACACCTCGGTGACGTTAAACGTATACAAGTCAGTGGTGCTCAATTGTAATAGACCGCGGACTATTTCCAATCTTCACAGCAATTCCATCCTTCTTAGCGATTACGGCTCCATCGGTTGAAAACGCAGCTTTCTTAGGGGATGTCAGGACAGCTCAGGACCGGCTTTGAAAAAGACAGTAGGAGGCGGTGTCTCTCGTGGACGACTCAGTTCGGATAGCAGCCAGTGTCGTTAGCGATGCTTGTAAAATTAGTTCATTTTAGATTACATTCATAAATACATGCTTATTTGGAACTTCTCGTGGAGGCACAAATTAAACTCTGAACGATTAATAGACCCTAATCTATGGCTACCGAAGATAAAATACTTAGCATGGCCGAAATAGAAATGGTGCTATATTAAGTCGCTCTTACCGCACAATAGATGAAAGATTATTTGTCTAAAAGTGCGCGTACGAAATTTTTTTGTTTTTCTGTACGTGGCATAAAATCATTATATGTTGAATTCTGTTGTGATGCTGTCCGCTCAGATAGAGGTCGTCAACCCCAACGAAACACTTTATTCAGGGTTGCAGTATGTCTTACGACTCCTTTTTCATAACCAATGTATAAGTTAAAAGTGACATTTAACCAATATATATATATATATATATATATATATATATATATATATATATATATATATATATATATATATATATATATATATATATATATATATATATATATTGGTTAAATGTCACTTTTATCTTATATATATATATATATATATATATATATATATATATATATATATAGAGAGAGAGAGAGAGAGAGAGAGAGAGAGAGAGAGAGAGAGAGAGTTGCACAATATCTGTCTATATACACACGCACACACACTAGCACGCACACACACCTATCTATCTATCTATCTATCTATCTATCTATCTATCTATCTATCTATCTATAATTGAAGTGTATAGCAACAACATCGCGTATGTTTCTTTTTTATTCCTATGTTGTTAATGTTAATAAAAAAAAGGGAATGTCCAGATATAATTTTCAGTACCTATTCAAACTATACTTGAGTGAGATAATGTTAGTCTTTGAGAGGGTTCAGCTACAGATGAGATGAGGAAAAAGGTACAGTAAACTATGACCAATAAAGGTACAGTAAACTATGACTAATAAAGGTAAACTATGACTAAAAAAAGGTACAGTAAACTATGACTAATAAAGGTACAGAAAATTGTGACTAATAAAGGCACAAAAATATTTTGGCTAATAAAGATACAGTAAACTATGACTAATAAAGGTAAAAGAAACTATGACTAATAAAGGTACAGTAAACTATGACTAATAAAGGTACAGTAAACTATGGCTAATAAAAATACAGTACACTATGATTAATAAAGGTACGGTAAACTGTTACGTATATTTGATATAAGTCATTTATATTTATTTTTATTGTCTGTTTGTTAGATTAAAATTTGGCATTTTAAGTTTTAAGATCTGTTCATTGAAGGGGGGGGGGGGGGGGTTGACCTGTACTTTTACGTAGCAAACACCAGATGTTAACCTCATTTTCTGACCTTGCTTCAGAGTGTAAAGAAGCTTCTAAAATGATTGGTTCATTCCAAGGACATTAAAGCTTTATTTTAAAAATGATTGGTTAGTTCCAAGGACAAAATGGAGTAAAGAATAAACATCTTTCTAATTTTAGTTGGGTCATATGGTATTTACGTGACTTCTTGAACGTAGGTTTGTTCTGATAGTTTCTAGAATATCACATGGCCCCTTGTTTACGCAAAAAACAGAGATATAAACCATGTTTTAGGAGAGAGCTATTGAGTAAAAGTTGGACTTTTATAAAATTAAATTGTGTCTTCTTTTTCAGTTATTTTTAATTACCTTGTACTGGAAATTTTGTCAATTCGTTGGAGCAAGAGGAATTATTTTATTATTTATCTGGAAAAGAATATATGCTTATAGATTTTCATTTGGATTATTATTATAGAACTAAAACTGACTTCATCACGTACCATCGTCGTCTATATTGGATTAGATCGTCAAGATTCGAACCGGGAACTATTAGGACATTTTATTATCAGGACTCTTGCAATTCCACTAGTGGATTATATTGTGAACATTCTTTTGTTGGATTAATTTTTGGACTTGATTCTCTAAAGCTGTAAGTTGATTTATTTTCTTTTATGAAAATATTTGTACTTAATAAATTGTTTGTTAAATTTTACAAGCTTGTTATTTTCACTTCTTTCTATGTTGCTGCTTATTCAAGCCTAAGCACGTAACATTGAAATTAGGGGCTATCGTCCGAGATTGAAAAATTGGAATTTGGCTAGAATTTTTTCTCAGAAAACTTTTGTTTTAAATTTGAAGTCCCCTAGTTTTTTAAAATTTTAAATCTTTAGTGAGACTGACAGGCTTGTATTAAAATTAAATGTAAAGTAGAAATATTTCTTTCTAATCCTATTCAGGAGCAATTAGATCTTTTCAAAAAAGATGAGTTGATTCAGCTTGCCAGAAAATATGATCTTTCTGATGTCAAGGCTTCTTTAACGAAACAAGATATCAAACAAATTTTGGTCCAATATTTGGTAGAAAAGGATGTTTTGGAACAAAGTGCATTGATTTCGGTCAGTAAGTCTGCATCAGACTCTGACATTAAACTAAAGGAATTAGAATTAAAATTGAAGATGGAATTAGAGTTGAAGAAGCTGGAATTTCAGGAATTGGAGAAAGAAAGACAATTACAATATGAAAAAGAGTAGAGAAAGAGAGAGACAGGAACGGGAGAAAGAAAGACAATTACAATCTAAAAAAGAGGAGAGAGAGAGAGAGAGAGAGAGAGAGAGAGAGAGAGAGAGAGAGAGAGAGAGAGAGAGAGAGAGGAAAGGGAAGAAGAAAGACAATAGGATAAAGAGGAGAAAAAAATGCAAATTGAATTCCTAAAGGAGCAAATGCGGGTTGAGAGAGAGAGAGAGAGAGAGAGAGAGAGAGAGAGATAGAGAGACAGAGCAGAGAGAAAGAAGAAAGGGAATATCAAATTAAAATGAAATAAATAGAGCTGGCAGGTGAAAATCACCATGATACCTCAAATCCAAATTTAAATTTTGATTTAGCAAGGAATATTAGATTAGTGCCCCTTTTTAGAGAAAAAGAAGTAGACAAATATTTCATTCGTTTTGAAAAAGTTGCAGAAAATTTAAAGTGGACAAGAGAGAATTGGACTCAGTTATTACAATGTGTACTTACTGGTAAGGCTAGTGAGATTTACACTTCACTGTACGTTCAGCAAAGTGGTGACTATGATGTGGTTAAAGAATGCATTCTAAGGGGTTATGAGTTAGTCCCTGAAGCTTATCGGCAAAAATTCAGAAATTACGGAAAAAAGCTGGACAAACTCATGTCGAATTTGCTAGAGAAAAAGAGCAGTTGTTTGATAGATGGTGCTTAGCCAAGAAAGTCGAACAAGATTATCAAAATCTAAAGCAAATTATATTAATTGAAGAGATCGAAAACTGTGTCCATAGTGACGTTAAGTCTTATCTTGATGAGCATAAGATTGAAACCTTGGAAAATGCTGTTCGAGCTGCTGACGAATATTCTTTGACACATAAAGTTCCTTTTGTTAACAAGACTTCTACTCAACAGTCTTCTGGCAGAAAAGTACTTCCGCCTAATAGAAGCCCTTCTAAAACTCAAACTAGCACAACTTTAAAAGATCAAACTTCAGAGAAGCTTGATTCTAGATCATTGTCTCTTCCGACGTGTACCTATTGCAAGAAAGAAGGACACGTTATTTCTGATTGTTAAAAATTGAAAAATAGGCATCAGAATCAAGACAGACCTGTTCCAAATGCTCTTATTTCTAAGAGGTCATGGTCACGGTCATGTATTGAAAGCAATACATTTGTTGGGTCTAATAAATCCCAGTCTGATTTTATTATGGAGAATTATGAACCATTCATATCGAATGGTTCTATACAACTCTTGGGTGATTCAGCCAGTCCCACCCCTATTAAAAATGTAAGGGACACAGGAGCTTCTCAGAGTCTTTTATTATCAGGTACTTTGCCTTATTTTGAGAAGTCTTCTTGTAATAAAAGTGTTTTTATTCAGAGAGTAGAGTGCGGCTTATTTAATGTTTCTCTCCATTGTGCAAATTTGTCATCAGACTTAGTGTCAGGACCTGTGACAATCGGAACAGTCTCGGTTTTACCCGTAGAGGGCATTCATTTATTGCTAGGCATCGACTTAGCTGGAGACAAGGTTGTGGTTAATCCACTTGTAACTGACAAGCCTAATTTGGATCTGAAAGTTGATCCAATTGAAAAAGAATTTCCTGATATAGTTCAAGCTTGTGTAGTTACCAGAGCTATGGCAAAGAAAGCTCTTGAGAATGATGTTGATGGTGACAGCATTCATTTAGCTGACACGTGTATAGGTCAGTCTTTTGATGAGGTCACTTTTACTCCTTGTTTGGATAAATCAGAAGGTATTGATCACAGTGATCCTCAACAACTCATTCTCATTATTCTAATCAGGGTGATAAACGACAGTCACTTGTCGAACAGGAAAAAGATCCAGAGATCTCCTGTTTGTTTCAAAGGGCCATAAGCGAGACTGAAGCCACTGAAGTTCCTGTCCGTTATTTCATTAAAAATGGAATTCTTATGAGAAAATGGAGAGCTCCCGAGGTACCTGCTGGTGATCAGTAGTCGGTAAACTATCAAATAGTAGTTCCAAAACCTTACAGACAGGAAATACTTAATCTGGTCCATGAAACTCCTTTTGCTGGTCATTTAAGGATTAATAAAACTTATCACAAGATCTTGACTCTATTGGCCAAAAATCAAAAGTGATGGTACCAAATACTGTAGATCTTGTCATACATGTCAAATGGTAGGTAAACCCAATCAGAAGATACCTAAGGCTAATCTACAAATTATTCCTGCCTTTGAAGAACCATTTAGTAGAATTATGGTAGATTGTGTATGTCCCTTACCCAAGACCAAGTCAGGTAACCAATACCTGTTGACCATTATGTGTGCGTCAACAAGGTTTCCAGAAGCAATTCCGTTAAGGAATATAAAATCTAAAACAATAGTAAAAGCTTTGATAAAGTTTTTACTCAGTATGGCCTTCCCAAATCTGTTCATTCTGATCAATGTTCAAACTTCATGTCTGGAATTGTCCATCAAGTTATGAATGAATTGGGCATTCAGCAATTCAAGTTAAAAATGAAACTATGGTTTGAAAGAACTATAAGGGAGAGAACTTTTGAGTCTGATAATGGAGTTGTGTCACTCTTGTTCTTTCTTCATACTTTTCTTCAGATTAGATATTACGGCCCTTACAAAGTTAGAAGAAAATGAATTAGTTAAATTATATTATTAGTGCTCCTGGGATCTAAATAAATTATAGGAGTACCAGTATATTGAAAGAGATAGCCATGTTAAACATGTAATTAATTTAGTTGTACCTGTCCCACTCAGTGAAGGAATATCATCATCTTCTACTGATATAGAAATGATGACTGATTTTGAAATGACGAATCTTTGTAATTCAGAAATTATGAGAAATCTAGACCAGAAACTTTCACATTTACAAGTGCAAGAAAGAAATGAACTGAAACAGTTATTATTTGAAAATAAGCACTTATTTCCAGATATTCCTACAATCACAATTTTTCATGACGTTGAAATTGAAAATTCCAAACCTGTTAAACAACATCCATACAGGATGAATCCACTCAAACAGGAATACTTAAAAAAAGGAAATTCAATATTTGCTGGAGAATGATTTTATCGAGACCAGTAAAAGTGATTGGAGTTCACCATGCATACTTGTTCCAAAATCAGATAACACTTTCCGTTTGTGCACTGAATATAAAGGGATGAACAGTATGACAAAAACAGATTCATTCCCATTACTAAGAATTGACGATTGTATTGATAAAATCGGGAATGCCAAGTATGTCACCAAATTTGACCTTCTGAAAGGATTTTGGCAGATTCCACTAACGGAAACAGCAAGGGAAATCTCGGAATTTGTGACTCCAGATGGGCTCTACTAATATAAAGTGATGCCTTTCGGGATGAAGGGGTCACCAAGTACATTTCAACGTCTCATGAATATGATCCCCTCTGGTCTAGAAAATTGTGATGCCTATATAGATGACGTCATCATCTACAACGAAACCTGGATAGAACATCTAGCAATAATTCGAAAATTCTTTGACAGACTCACTGATGCATGTTTGACTATTAATTTATCTACAAATGAGTTCTGCCGTGCTTGTGTAACTTTCTTAGGATATAGTGTAAGACATGGACAAGTTACACCAATAGACGCTAAAAAAAAAGTTATGGCTATTTCTAAATTCCCTGTGCCTGAAAATAGAAAGCACCTCTGATGCGGTTTTTAGGTATGGCTGGATACTATCGTAAATTTGGTTCAAATTTTTCCATAATTGCAGAACCCCTTACACATTTATTGAAAAAGAAGAACAAGTTTGTTTGGACTGAAAAAAATGTCAGGAGGCTTTTGATAAGTTGAAAGCCATACTTGAAACAGCACCAGCTCTTGCAGCTCCAAAGTTTGGTCAACCTATCAAGTTATCTGTCGATGCAAGTGATGTTGGGGTTGGAGCAGTTTTAATTCAAGAAGACAAAATTGGTATTGATCATCCAGTGTGCTATTTTTCAAAGAAATTAAACAAGCACCAGAGAAATTATTCAACTATCGAGAATAAATGATTGGCGTTGATTTTGGCTTTGCAACATTTTGAAGTTTATCTAAGTTCAGCTCCTTCTTCGATTATAGTTTTTAGTGACCACAACCCCCTTACCTTCATCGGCAAGATGAAAAAAAATCAAAGGTTACTAAGGTGGAGTTTGTTATTGCAAGAATATAATCTTGACATCCGGTACATCAAGGGAAAAGATAATTTAATTGCAGGCGCTCTTTCCCGTGTATAACAATATATTATATATGAGTTCTTTTAACATTAGGTGTAAATTGGTTTGTGGTAAAAAGAATGTTTTATCATATAAACCTTTCTTTTTATTTTATGGGGAAAGGTGTTACATATATTTGATATAAGTCATTTAAATTTATTTTTATTGTCTGTTTGTTAGATTAAAATTTGGCATTTTAAGTTTTAAGATTCGTTCATTCAAGGGTGGGTGGGTGACCTGTACTTTTACATAGTAAACGCCAGATGTTAACCTCATTTTCTGACCTTATTTCAGAGTGTAAACAAGCTTCTAAAATTTTAAAATGATTGGTTCATTCCTAGGACATTAGAGCTTTATTTTATAAATGATTTTTTGGTTCCAATGACAAAATGGAGTAGAGTATAAACATCTTTCTAATTTTAGTTGGATCATATGGTATTTACGTGACTTCTTGAACGTAGGTTTGTTCTGATAGTTTCTAGAATATCACGTGACCCCTTGTTTACCTAAAAAACAGAGATATAAACCATGTTTTAGGAGAGAGCTATTGAGTAGAAGTTGGGCTTTTATAAAATTAAGTTGTGTCATCTTTTTGAGTTATTTTTAATTACAATGTACTGGAAATTGTGTCAATTCGTTGAAGCAAGAGGAATTATTTTATTATTTATCTGGAAAAGAATATGTGCTCATATATTTATTTCCATTTGGATTATTATTATAAAACTAAAACTGACTTCATCACGTGCCATCGTCGTCCATATTGTATTTCATCGTCAAGATTCGAACCGGGAACTATTAGGACATTTTATTATCAGGACTCTTGCAATTCCACTAGTGGATTATATTGTGAATATTTCTTTTTTTTGGATTAAGTTTTGGACTTGATTCTCTAAAATCGTATGTTTATTTATTTTCTTTTATGAAAATATTTGTACTTAATAAATTGTTTGTTAAATTTTACAAGCTTGTTATTTTCACTTCTTTCTATGTTGCTGCTTATTCGAGCCTAAGCACGTAACAAAACTATGACTAATAAAGGTACTGTCAACTATGACTAATAAAAATACAGTACACTATGATTAATAAAGGTACGGTAAACTATGACTAATATGCGCAAATTCCATTTATTATATAAGACATGATTAACAATCTGATTAACAATCAATCTGATTAACAGTAAAACAATCAACATAACATAACACTCTTTTAAGCAACATTAAAGCGTGTAAGTTAAGAAACTATGTCTAGCAGAATGTGGTTAAAATGTTGAACAAAGGCTTATACAAGCTGGCGAAGTAAACTAGTATATATCTAGATTGTCAAATTTGCTTACACATGCACACGATTATAGGGATCAGCAATTGAATGGAAAGTCAAATTACTAAATACAAAGACTTCGAAACACTGAAGTCACTAATTGTCTGGAAACTCTGGCACTCATCAACACACACACACACACACACACACACACACACACACACACACGCTATCGATAGTGTATACATTTAAAGCGATAACTATAATGGAATACTTTAATTGGTATTATATTCTTATAATTTATGACATATCTATTTAGATTGCAAAATCAACCATAATATAAATTTTGCATACAAATTGAAATGTTAAACATATAAATGAAAAGTAAATTACTACTCTACAAATTATAATCAATAATTTGCTCAATAGGCCACACCAAATGATTATCTTCATGGTATACAATCAAGTCAATGGATTATAGCAATGTGGAACTGACATCTTGCGTAGATGAGTGCAGTTTTCCATTTCTGCAAGAAAAAATTCCATTGTTTTAAAAGTGTGATAATAACTAACGGTCTTCCAACGCAATGTAATTTAGAACTGAAATTACTGATTTTGATTAACTCCAAAACGATATAATTAATAAAGTTTGATTTAATTAAGTCAGGCCTTATGCAAAAAGGCACATTATTCTCTAACTGAAGAAACAAAGATCTGTTTTGGTGAAGGATAATAACAATTACCAAATAACTTCCTTTAAAACTAGTGAAACAATTTCCCTCATAATCGCTGTAACATGAAAAATTACCAATTAGTTCAACTGCACATCATCGGTAAACAGTTTTAATCATGATGCAGAACGGTAATTTATTCAATATATAAAACGTATAATTACCATTGTACTTATTGAAAACACCTCCACCAACAAACATCATGACGTATTCACAAAATGCTTCAAACATAAAAGATAGACACTCTCGATCGTCTTGCATAACCTTGTGAATTATGCACTTACCTTATTAAAGTGGCCAATTCCCAGTTCCTCTCAGATTCGGTCGCTTTATTTTGTACTGAAAAAAAACATTGAATGCGTAATACAATTAATTCCATTTGAATAGTTCTGATAAACCAGTTATATGCCATATTTCGTTAAACTAGATAAAAAGCCTTATTAAACGAAAATTGTTATGAGATTATAACATTATTACCGTTACGTTGAAAATCTACCGCACACATACAAACTTGATTTCCATATATAAATGTGTATTTTTTCAAAACTATAATTAATGATTAGGTATTTACTTGCACACATAACCAGGCTGCCCAATTAGGTCAGCCATAAATAAATAATGGAAATAATATTAAAGATCAGTTATTACTAATATCTGTTTGTGTGTGTATGTTTGTGTTTGTATGTTTGTGTGTGTATGTATGTGTGTGTATTATGTGTGCGTGTGAGAGGGAAAGAGTTTGGACAATTAAAAAACTCTTAACACAGACACAACAATATGATATAGAATTATTTATTGCGTATAGTGCCCTTATATATTAGTGAACCGTAGTGTTCTGTTATTAAAATGATTTATGTGTAATGACGATTGTGATTGTGAATATATTTGGGTCTCGATCATCAAAACGTCATGTAAACTTCATTACTAACTGGTTCTTCAGTGTCAATAAAGTCGTAAAATGAGCGAGGAGACATTTGTTCTGATTCCTTGGTTTCCAGATCTCTGCTTCCGGCATACAACGGCGACTCCATACTGGCTGGTTGATAGATTATTGCCTGGAAAGAGAACAGATTTAAAGCATTGGGAAAAGGACTTTCAGAAATATATATTGCAAAGCGCTTGTTTTATTGTGTTATAAGTAGAAAATACTCAAGGATAATTTTCACAATATTTAGCCTATAACTCGTGTGAGTATTGAGTTAATGATTAACATGCATCAACAATGATTTGATTGTGATGTTTTCAGAGCGTGACGGTCTAATTGAAGAAATGTTTCAGGATGAGCGGGATTTCGACTTTTGGAGATTTATTATGATACGTTTAAGTGCTAAGGTATCCTCACAGTACGCATGCGTATATAAAATTCAACATTGCATGACATCGTTTCGCCTTTAGATCAAATGGTGACGTTTCACAGGTATGTGATTGAAATGCGTTCGTTTAACAAAATATATGGCAATAATATGTGAAAGGCAATAATAATAGTCATAAAGAGACATATATAAATATTATTATTATACAATAATATAATGTCTTGTATTACAGGCATTCAGTATTTTATATAAACAATATGGTTAAGAAGCAAAAGTGAATTCTTGCAAAACTAAATTTGCTGGCTTTCGGATATATTGAAGAGTTTTAAATATATAAACTCAGCTAACAAGATGTGAAAGCAGATCTATTTAAGTTTGAATTAAACGGGATAACACATATTAGCATGATTCACGATGACTAAATTGGGGGAAAGTATTGAATAAAATCACTGAAATATCAAACAATTATCGATTCGTTTTATAAACGAAACTAAGAAAACAAAAACTAAAAAAAGAAGAATAGCAGTTAAACATACCAATTAACGAATGAAAAACGGAACAAACAACCAACAAACACATAAGCGAGTTAAAAGACAGAACAATCTAACCTCCTCGCCGGTCTGTGGGTCCCTGTATTTCCTGGTATGTTTGCTCGTTTCCGGAAAACCAGAGCCATCTGCGTATTCAGATGCGTATCTATATTTCATTGGAGTAGTCATCGGTGACATAAGGACAGACGTTCTGGCAACAGTTAGGTTCGATCTGGAACAACATACAGTGAGAAGCAAATGTATTCTCTTACGTCAAAATGAACTTGATGACAGAACCAAAATATATATATATATATATATATATATATATATATATATATATATATATATATATATATATATATATATATATATAATAATAATAATAATAATAATAATAATAATAATAAAACCCTCATACAGGTTAGAGAATTTGTACGGAGATTCGAGAAAGAGCCGCGGGGAAACGGCACCCACACACTTGCCTGCATACAGGAGTCCATATTCCATCTAGACCAAGCATACACAACCAATGAATCATGCAACTGTGTCCGTGATGTATGCACTCATTTTTAGCAGATACATTCTCATGAAATCTCTCTGAAAGACACATCTCAAAGAAACTAGTGTCGAACTACTATTATATCGCCATGTTATTTAAGTGTGCAGTAAAGGCACACAATTTGACACATGTTTTTGGCGTTTTATAAGTTGTATAATACATGGACTAATGCAGATTTTATTGTGGTGATACAACAATAAGTTTGTCGCTTTAAGTGAAGCTGAAACATGACTCTTCTACTTTGATTCATTGCCAAATGTTTTCAGTTTGTTTTCTTCTATATTACTTTCTATTTTATGTTTACTACAAAAGGTTTACTTCCAATCTGTACTTACGTGCTATCGTTAAATTTCTTGCCTTCTTTGTTCTTTCTGTATCTCTTTCTTAAGAACCTTATCATGAAGAATATGATGAGAATCACCATAACCGCACCTGCCGATGAACCAGCCATAATGGCATAGTCCTTTGTGGTGAGGGAAAAAGCTGGTACCTTCTTGTTCTGTACCTCACACCTGTCACCTGAGTAATAGTATTCGTCCGTATCCTGACATCTGAAAAATAAGTTATAAATTCCAAAAATAAAAATAACAGATATATAGAACAAAAACCAAATATTTTATCTTCACCTCTCTCCAACTTTGGGGAACACACCATATAAATATTTGGATACAGAAAGACACACACTGGCAAACGAAGTCGAACTTTAAGTATTATCTTAGAAACTAGTTTCTTAGACGACTGGTCCAGTAGCCTAGTCGTTA
Organism: Unio pictorum; assembly: GCA_030141615.1. NCBI lineage: Eukaryota > Metazoa > Mollusca > Bivalvia > Unionida > Unionidae > Unio > Unio pictorum. The sequence continues at coordinate 393,905 of JARLTB010000064.1, read as the reverse complement.
GAGCGTCTGCCGTTGGAGCGGGAGATCGTGAGTTCGATCTCAGGCCGAGTCATACCAAAGACTTACAAATAGGTTACTAACAGCTGCCTCGCTTGGCGCACAACATTAAGAGGTTAGTGTAAGGATTGGTCGGTCTGGTGTCAGGATAATGCTACTAAGTGGGACATCATGTTACATGTCTGCAGAATGATGCCCCAGTGCTAGACATCACTATACACTGCCTAACTGCAGACATGGTAGCGATATGACTGATTTTTTTCTAAAGCTAAGTTAAAATTTGTAATCAAACAAAAAAAAAAAAACAAGTGAAAAAGTTTTTTAGACACAACAAGGTGAATTGTATCCTATCTTTAGACCTACCTTGGTATAGTTTCTGGTCTACACCTTTAAATTGATCTTAAATTACATAATTGTTTTTAAATACTTCGTGTCAAACGAATTTTAAAATTAGCTGCATTTAATGACGCTTACCTGAATATTACTGAACTACATATAGGATCATATTTTCGTTGCTGTTTGGAATAAATTATGAGAGAAAACAATGAAAAGTTTGTTATCACCAGTTCTCCTAGATGGCTGATCAAACTGACATGGTGTCATTCTTACAGACTAATGGTCGACATATCTCCCCATTCGCACGTGGCACCAGACTTTCGTTACTCGATACTTCAAAAACTTGCCAATTATAAAGTTTTTTTATAGATATTTTAGTTTTCTAAGAATGGCATACGTAACTAGAATATAATTATAATATTCAAAGTTTGATAAAAGAGTACAAAACCTGATGAGAGAATAGCGATCCTAATAGCTGAAGAATAATAACGTGTTTTGAATCTGGTTACTAAATTACAAACGTGTAGCATTATTTTAATTTAATTGGAAAATACGGGTGACGGGTGAACAAATTAATCAATGTCGATATTTTTTTTTTGTTTTTTTTTTAACCAAGACAAGGACATTCTATTCTCGGGGTAGGATTATTGGTCTCCCCATGAGACATAGCCGCAATTAATGTGACCACGCGACTGGGATTTCCGCGTGTTTGGGGCAAGCCATTGATTCTGTTAGTCTTTGAAAACATATTATTCATAACTGAGGAAATTGTTTTTAATGTTGATAACAAATAGATGCAGACAGCTTTGGAAACGTCAAGCCGTTCGAATTGGGTTTAAGGTCTTCTCACGAAAACATTACTATTATATGGATATATCTCAGAATAGTGAATTGGTTAAAACTGGTGGAGACTTTCTCGAAGCCGTATAAAAGGACATCTTTAAAAATAAGGTACATTTAAAATGCATCAAAACAGTTATCATTCAATGCAGTTAACGTTAATCAGTACCATCCTGCCTGATTCCATTTAAACTGTCAGGACATCTGCACTCCCTATTCACAAAGACGAAATGACGATAAACCGTGTCCCCGTATAAAGCCAGGTTCGTCAAAGATTTAAGAGATGACAGTTCCAAGGATTGACAGAACGCTGAACATGACATAGATTATATAGAATTATTTTCACAATTTCTACACATTTTGTAGTAAATATACACTGGAACTATATTTATTTGAATATACCACTGATAAAGTCTTAGGTATTTGGTCTACTTATAACAGATATAGTAATACAAAGGAACATGTCCATTATATAACCTTTTAGACTTACATAATTTTAGGATTTATGAACAAGCAGAATTTAAACAGAACTAAAGCATTAGGGCTTAATGAATCCTTTAGTAGAAGTTTTAATCCGTACATATTTAATCTCTGCAACAAAAACTATTTACCAGAAATGTTCGAATGACACTGAACGATTCTTGGGAAATATTATCGTTTAAACATTTATTTCTGAGACAGTACAGTTAGATTTTGCGATATAAAATATGCGAAGACCAAACCATGAACCAGTTCAAATTGACAGAAACAGAAAACGATATATTGATATAAAGACCTCGGTCGAAAAGTATGGTGACAGACATTCATTGGATGTTTACAACCGATATTTGAAATAAAAATATATGAAAGTAGAACATGGGATGTTTGAAAATAGTGGGATGCATATAAATAGTTTAATGTCAATTGCTCAGAGAAAACTCGTAAATGAGAGGGACATAAGATACAATACAATTTATTGAACGTCGATGTCTGGATAAAATACGTTAGTTCTGTGCGAGAAAATGTACGTTAAAGGGCCCTTGTTCAGTTCATAATGCTTTGTTATGCAAGTTTCATGCTCATCGATCTCGGTAAAACACACAGATCAACATCTTTTTTTAGCATTAATATGTAGGGCATTCAACTTTTGCATATGGTTGCAGTTTCTTTCATCTGTTGTATTTTTCATTTCCATTTTGTTGTCAATGTCAATGTCAGTCTTGCATTCTCTCGTGCATAAGACGTGATAATAAGAATATTTTGCCATGTAAAAGAAATGATGACATATAATAAATAAACATTTATATTTTGAGTTATCAGTTACCATTTCATCTTGTACATTTTCAGGAATTCGCTGATGTTTAGGATCTAAGCGGATAGCATCTGGCAGTTTATCAGAGTTTCAAAGCTTGCTTTGATTCATGTGACCTTTGTTTACGCTAATGGTTGTCAATTCCTAAAATTTTAACTCGTGAGATGTCGTTGATATTTGAGCAGTTTGAAACAAAAGGTACTATTCTATCATGTATAACTACCAGGTGGATGTCGTACAAAGAGTGTTTATGTTAAGAAAATGTAATATCTATATGCGGCGTTTATGAAATCATTTTTACAGATTAATTATAGCAGACGCGACATATTGCTTGGCAAATAATTAAATAGACGAAAATAAGTGTTCTCAAATAATTATGAACAAAACTAGATTCTCAACATCTTGTTGCATGTCTCTCACGAAGGTGACTAATTGATAATTTTCAAATAAATGTTTAATACAAGTGTTTAGAAATCCATGTCTTGTGACTATGACAAATTTATTACAATCTTGTCTTCACTCCTCTCATAAAAATGTTACTGTTTCCAGTGTTACGAGTCTATGCTCTTACAAAAAGTAACAGAAAGAAGTGAAGACAACAAGCTTTGTAACATTTAATAGATAAGTTATTTCCCATGAGTACCAAGTGAAAAAAAGGAAAAGTACTTGCGGTTTTTCTAATCAAATCCATGAATTAAACAATAGAAATCCCAGTATTAAAAAGATCCTGAATGAATCGGAATTCGAGTACCGATGGAATCAAAATGAAAGGTAATGACTTGTGCTGTAACCTGCGAAGTGCTGTTGTGTCCATAGTTCTTTGTTGAATCACAGGAAATAGTATTCAACTTTTAAATTCCGTAAAAAAATTAGTAAACATCTTTCTCTGAGAATTTTGTAAGAGCACTTATGTATTTAAAGGGAAAAGAACCATTTTAATGCCTTAATATATAGTTTCACCTCGAACTGCTCACTATATAATGTAACTTGACATCTCAAGTGTTTTGAGCGCGATTGAGTAATCTCTAAAAAGATAACAGTTATACACAAGTTAAGATGCAAAACTGATTCCCCAATGAGGGTCAGCCTTCTAGAACATTTTTAAGTTTATAACAATACACACGTGTCTAAAAAGACAATAGTTATACACAAGTTTAAGATGCAAAACTGATTCCCGAATGAGGGTCAGCCTTCTAGAAGATTTTGAAGTTTGTAACAATACACACATGTGTCTAAAAAGACAACAGTTATACACAAGTTTAAGATGTAAAACTGATTTCCGAATGAGGGTCAGCCTTCTAGAAGATATTGAAGTTTGTAACAATAAACACGTGTCTAAAAGGACAATAGTTATACACAAGTTTAAGATGTAAAACTGATTTCCGAATGAGGGTCAGCCTTGTAGAAGATATTGAAGTTTGTAACAATAAACACGTGTCTTATCACGTACTCAAGGTATGACATTAATTTAACTTAATTATTCTTACTCTGAGAAAACAAAATAAGAAAATTAAGAAACGTTGTTGCTCAAAACTGTCAGTGGTTCTGGATATGGTCAGAAACTAGATACAGTGTTTAAATTGTTACCTGTTTATGAATTTAAAAAATCAGGTCAAACAGAAGGGAACTCCATTTATGTACATTTTCCATCATATTACAAAGCCAGTAATCAAAGAAACATTAATATAGCATGTAATGGAAAATTAGAATTGAAACTAACAAACAAATAATTAAATTTAATATGTATAATACTTGACTCTTTTCTATCTATCCCTTTATCTGGCTCTAGACATTATATCTAATCGATATATGAGATTAAAAAAAAAACATTGTTGATTAAACCTTCCGTATAGGCTTTCTCGTGATGTTGCGTATGCCATCATATTTTACACAAAGTGTTTGCGCAGCACACCACAAAAGTTCATTCAGGAATGTTTACAACTGTTTGTGGGGCACCGAGTGGCCGAGTGTTATAAAGCGCTCACCGTTAAGGATCAAAGCCATCTCACCTCTGTCTGCGTGTGTTCGAATCCCGGTCTCGGCTAATGTGGGTGTGTGAGAAAGCTTGCTGGTAGCGTCTCATGGATCGGTGGTTCTTTCTGGGGTTTTCCCGGGTTCTTCCTTCACCATTAACCATGGCTGTCATGTATAGCCTATATTATGTTGAAACATGACTTTAAACCGTATAACAACAAGTACGTTAGCCTCGAGATCATTTTAAAAAAAATATCTAACCTGTTTTGTTTTAAATATATTGCAGATATTTGTCAACAAAGAAATGTATTTTTTGATCATCTGTTGCACTGATCAACTATAGACACCGACTTTAGTCTCGGGTATTGCATATTTAGTTTCCAAACGTAATTTCGTGATTAATTTTACAATGTAATGTTGTTCTTTAAATGCATATATTTGTCAGATATTGTAAAGGTTTAAATCTTTGTATGAAATGTATAAAGCATGTTAAACATAATTTAATACCAAATTTAAAGTTCCTTTATGCTTAACATTTTTCATTTTTCATAAACTTTGAAACATTGTCAGGATAAAGTACAAACATACATATCAAAAATGAAAATAATAGAAAAAAATAGGGCCGGTTGCTTAGGAACACATAATCATAATTATTTGCAACATCAATACACTAAGATTATATCCCTTTAGCAGTACTTGTGTTGTGTTAAACATATTTAATTCCGTTTCAGATATACTCAATGCATACAGAAGAGACTCGAATCTTATCTATGAATGAAGTGCATTTTGTTTTAGCGAAATAATTAGTGATCTATTAAATCTATTAGCAAACCGTAGCAAATCCCTGATAGCAAAATAAATGAGATTACTGATAATTAAACACTATCCATGTATTTTAAATTTACAAATGCTCCATTAATGTTATGATATATAAAAGGTGTTTAATCCTTGTCTTCAAAACTGTGTTAAAAGTATGGCTGATTTAAAACTGTTAAGATCTCCTGAACATTATTGTGATGGCTTTAAGACATGACAACTTAATCTTATGGTGCATAGCTTCACAGATCCGTATTTAGCTACAATCCGAGTTATCTAATGTGTTATAAACTGCGATAGAGTACGGTGATACATTTTTATTGAGCTTTCAAAAACATGTCACAAATGTTTTCAACAGTAGAAAATTCTTTTCAAAACTTGTTTGTTAAAAGTATAAAATAAAACTAGTGAGCAAGCGATTGGATCAAAAAGGTACTTACCGACATTTTGTTGTATTGTCCTTGTAATCCACGTAACAGTTTCCACCCGATGAACATGGAGGTGGGTGGGAGTAGCATTTATCTATGCATACACCAGTATTCCCCCTTTTTTTGCACTCATATCCAAATCCACATGGGTCGACAAGAAATTCGCAAGGCCCATTGTTATCTATTTTATATTTTACTGAATAAAATAGATGGAAAAGCTTTCACAACATTGCATTTCATTTTGCCTAATGTCCTTATGCGTTAGCGGTCAAGTCCAGTTTGAGATAAATTAATGAGGTTATGATATATGAAAAGTAAAATGTAAAATATATTTTTTTTCAATACATGCTTAAGGTGAAAGTAAAATATATCAAGAAATAATAATATTGAAAGTAATGTAATTAATATGTGAAACGTTAAGAAAAAACTTGAGAGAAAATGTCGGATTCTTTAATCAATATACGATTAAAATAAAAACATGATTGGTGTTTTATGAATCTTAAGCGGAATAATGAAGTCACAAAAATCGAGGTGCAGAAGGAATCATTTACGTGGTTTAAATAATCGTACAGCATAAGTTGCTTAAATACAATTACTGAATAGAGAAGAGCTATTCAATAATTCGATTAATTCTGTGTGTGGCGTTGCCCGACCCAAAAATTAAATTAGAACTATGTGGTATCAAGTAAGTCGGACAAGCCACTATTTATTGTTACACATGACCGCAGGCTAACACCATCCTTTACGTAAGTTGGCCATAGTTAAGAGAGGAAGCTGACCAAAGCCCGTCAGAAGTGTAATTAGCACCTTGGGCTGGAAGGATGTTTTGTACATCAAAGAAGCTGCCAGAAGGAGTGGGCGTGCCTTATCTTCTGGATACGCTGACGGACCGCCAGATTGAATAAGTCGAGTGGATAGGGTCCCAGCGCTACCCAATCAGAATCGAGATAGGGGTGGGACCCTGATTTATTCTAAAATATATATCTTTAACCCGGCCATCGAGCGCTAGTTGCCATAGTCGTTACAGAACGCACCGTAAATTGGAACTCCGGCGGCAATACGTTAATTGGCGGAAAAGCTTAGGAACAGAATTCTAAGTGTAGCTTCTAAAAAGTTCAGTGAGCTATTTGTTCGATCTTTGCTGTCTGCGACTGCATTTAATTATAGATCGGGTATATACGTATCATTACTAAAGTCGTAGTAGGAGTAATTATTTTGTGATGTTGATATGTTTGTACATTTTGAAGAATGGGTTTCTATTTGTAAAGAATCGTATTGCTTGCTAGCCGTCGTAATAATTAATACTATTATAATTCGCTATGTGGTTATTTTATAGTACAATAGCACATTATCCATGTAATTATAGAAATTGAATGGTATCTTTGAAATGATTTCACTGTGAGAAATTAATAATATGAATATTTGAATATTTGTGTACGCTTGTGGGAGTGTAGTGTACAGACATACGTCTGGCTGTCGTAATATTGTAAGTACAATGAGATTATATATATATATATATATATATATATATATATATATATATATATATATATATATATATATATATATATATATATATATATATATATATACTTATGTGATATGATGTATGGATATATGTAGGATATCGTGCTATTACGCCATTGTTTCCCTGTAAGAGTGTGTTGGAATTTCGATGTGTATGTATGCGCGTCCTAAAAGGTAATAGCCTTATCTGATGGTTAATTAATGATTTAGTGTGAGGTGAGATGTGATAAACCCCATGTTAACGCCTTGTTATTTTCACAGGAAGCTTCGAGGGACAGACTAGTGAGTGGTCCCAGTGTCTCCGTTATAGACGGAAGGAAGAGAAGAAAAGAGGGAAATCTGGAGAGGAAGTTCGGGGAACAGACCAGGGAAAGTGGTCCCAATAGTAGTGATAAAGAACGGAAGGAAAGTGAAGGAAGGAGAGAAGTCGGGAGAGGTAGAATCCAGGAGGAGTGGGAGGATCGGATAAATAGATGAGTACAACCAAAGGCCAGGTGGAAAATCGAACTCACACTGAAAATCATAAGATGAAATAGGCTATCACTTAAAGGACGAGTGATTGTGTGACATTTAAATTTATAGGCTTCATTAAATTGTTATTGTTGAATTTCATCTTCGTGTTATATATATATATATATATATATATATATATATATATATATATATATATATATATATATATATATATATATATATAATTTAACCGTCGGCAGTGCTGACTGGGGGCTCAAAGCCGTATACCTATTTGGTCTTTAATTTAAATTTAAATTCACGAGCCAGGTGGAACTTTCATAATATTTTAATTAATACCTTGGAAGTACCCCACCCCAACCTGTGCAGAACGCTACACTGTGCGTATACGATCCAACATATATATTTATAACGTTTTGAGTTAAACACCGATTTGTATTCAAACGATAAATACAAAATATACGCTTGGAGAAAATTGAGATGCATGACAAGTGTCTTAAATTTCGTATGAACAAACCTTCAAAAGTATATCAGATCATGTATAGCATTTGAAAGCTCAGATACTTACAATCATATAGGCTTGAATTCATCTCCGATGCCATTTCGTTGACGGTAACGTTGTATATGGTCAGATTAGCTAGGCGATGAGCAACTTTGTCTCTAATACCATCCAGTAACTCTGTTACATTGTGTATTTGGAATCCATATATATTAACACGGTATTTTGCCCTTACACTGCCATTGCTGAAAAAAAATGTAACTCCTATATCAGCGTACGAGAAGACTTCCTTATATAAAGTTTCAACTATGTTCGTACATTCCGGATGGTAGAGATGGAATGAATCAGTTTTCAGATGTTTAAGTACATTATAGCTTAACGTTTCGGATTAATGGCGTCAAGAATTATTTTCTTTGCGAGGTATCTGACGGAAACTCTGAGGTTAAGGTTATATCGAATGCTCTTTTTACGTTGGTTAAAATGAAAGCTAACCAATGAACAAAGATTTAATTTACACCAGAGACTGTGCACTAAAATATGGAAAGGTAAAACATAATCCTTTCATTTGAAATCTAAGTCACTGTGATCTGCGTTCAATATTTTACTGGGTTCATAGCCTGCTATGTTTAACTTTGTTTTTGAGGCATTAATCACATATAATATAACTAAACTTGACAGGTATATGTATATACATGTAATGTAATGTGCATTGATTCTAAATATAATCACTATTTCTCATATTACGATGAACATTTACCTAGTTAGACTTCCATGTTTAAATTTGAATTTTTTTGTTTTGAATTTTATTATATTACTCTATACAGATAAAACGGGGATCTGCTGTATTTACTGCGACTCCCATTGCCTAACTGCCTAACAATGGCTTTTATACAAAAGTGTCATAATTTTCCTTCACATGTGTGAGCGAGCTATAAAATGAGTGCCTCGGGTGACCGTTTGGTGTAAAGCGCTCGTATGGATCGATGTTTGTATTGTCACAACTGTCCGCGTGGTAGTCTTGGGGCATATTTGAATATGCGAGGACGCTTGCCATTAGATGTCAGCGCATCGGTGGTTCTTTCAGGTTGTTGCCCGGGTTCCTCCTTCACCAGTTATCATGTGCACTCAAATGGCGACATCATAAATGTAACGTAGCTTTTGATATCTTTTACAGAAAATGTTGAGATATGAGAGCGAGATTATTGCAGGAAACATCTTAATAATTTTTTTTATAACATTTGTAACGCTCTGTGCCTGAAATATATCTCTCAATTCAGCTCTAGCAAGTAACCTAGGTAGCCCTATTGCTTTTGATTCGATCATTCCTGAGAAAGAATGAATATATATATATATATATATATATATATATATATATATATATATATATATATATATATATATATATATATATATATATATATATATGTGTGTGTGTGTGTGTGTGTGTGTGTGTGTGTGTGTGTGTGTGTCAATTGCACTGAATACATAGGTGATTAAGTGATTAATTCGCCTGTGTACACTAACATGTTATTTCATGGTCACATCAACCATCGATAATTATCCATCCGGTACAAGTATTTGTGAACAAAAATCATTTTATCAAAACTTAAATCACCACATCATATTAATCTGAAGATGAGTATTTTTGTGCATCATGACTTGGCAAATGTAAGCGCCAAGTATACTTTGCAGGAAATCACCATGGTACTTAATGCGCTTAATGATGCAATTTATCATTGCAATAACATTTACCTAAAGTGTAATTTACGAAATAATGTTCGTTGCGCTAAGTGAAATCATGTTATAATCATATGCATACGTCAAGTCTCAATGCTCTAAATACCCACAGTATAAGCTTTTGGTTTTTCGAATGTTTGAATGCATATGTTCCAAGTGCAAAATAAGTAGTGGTAATTGAGGCATCGGTTTAACTACTTAGCAGGAACGAATCTTCAGAATGCTTGAGTTTTATTTTATATGTTAAAAAATGTTTAAAAATAATGTTTCAGAACCGAATGAGATAGGATACACACATTACTGCACAATGAGGTCTTTCTCTAGTAAAACCCTATCTATCTTATCTTGAGAAACGTATGGGGGACTCGAGGTCTGTTCAAATGACATTACCCGTAATGGTTTTAGACATTGGACATGCTAGAATATTACCTCTAGATTGCAAATTCAGACTACGAAAATTACGGTCCTAGAGACCTCAAGCATGGTTCGTCTTTTTCTACTTGTCAACAAGGCATGAATAAGAATTGTAGAGACAGTAATTTGTCAAATGTGTAGAAAAGAAGTGTTTGTATTCCAAACGATCAACTTTACGCACGTTCTATAATCCTTTAAAAATTGTCATAAATTTAGTAAGTCAGGTCCTTACGGATGATAATGATTTTAAGCTAATCAAGGAATGTTAATGCGCTTTCGGATTAGATTAACTTCAAACCGCTCCATTGGTCTAGTGGTATTTAGAGCGTCCGCCGGCGAAGCAGGAGGTCGTGGGTTTGAACCCAGGCCGAGTCGTAACAAAGACTTAGAAAAATGGTACTAGCATTAAGGGATTAGTGTTAAGACTGGTCGGCCTGGTGTTAGGATAATGTGAAGGGTCTCGACATCATGCTACATGTCTGCGGCCTGATCCCCCAGTGTTATACATCACAATAAACTGCCACACTGCAGACATCATAGCGATATAACTGAAACACACACACACACACACACACACACACACACACACACCAAAGTTTCCGGCAGCATAACAGTCAACAAAAATTGGAAAACGTTTAGACTATAGTTACCTCGCGTGACTTAATGTTGCATATACTTAATGTTTTTAAACATCTTGCTTTTGATGAAACTTTCAAGATATGTCATAGCATATATATATATATATATATATATATATATATATATATATATATATATATATATATATATATATATATATATATATATATAACATATATAAGTATATTGTTACTAACTTATGATTTTTAAGACAAAAAGTGATATCATGTCGGCTTACGCATTACCGTTCAATTAATTTGCAAAAGTACAATCACCGACATCGCATCTGAAAATGAAACAGAAGTAAACATATTTTTCAAGCATTTAATTAATTTCAGTACAGTTCTCCTTGTTTTTAAACAAGCATTGCACCAGTTGTGTCCATAGTCAAGGATAATCCTACGGTTATATTGACGCCTGTCATACTGAATAAAACCCATTGCACACCATTGTTTTTCATTTACATAACAGGCTATTGTTAACTTCTTTATTCACTTTAAAAAAAAAACTTAGTAAAAATCTAACGTACGTACGAGAGATACTGAGATCTCCAGAAAGTACTATATTACCCAATAATAACCATCACCAAAAATCTATATCAATAAGCTGCACAAGCTAACATAGTCGTACCTGAATCCTATTATTTCGATGCCTTGAAATCCTGGAGTATCTTGATATGCCTGACTTAGCTGAGAAAAGTGAGGAAATATTTGGCTTAAGAGTTGTAATTGGAAAACATATGCATTGTGAAATACTATCTAAATATAGGTTACCCTTTTAGAACAAACGTTATAAGCATTTAAACAATTCATGACGAAGAAAGTCATTGTTAGGATATTTGTTGTAACTGGTTTGTGATGAACACAATAATTTCTATTTCACGACAAAAGAGATAAAAGGCATATATATATATCGTAGAATATGTTTTGCATGTTCATGTCACACACACACACACACACACACACACACATATATATATATATATACATATATATATATATATATATATATATATATATATATATATATATATATATATATATATATTATACTTCAGTGTGAAATATAGAAAATTACAGGCAAAATATTTTTCATATTTTTTCATTCCTATATTTTCACATGTGAAAAATATATCCTTGTATTTTCACGTGAAAATATAAGATTGTTCCCATGATGCAATTTAGCTCTTGGACTACTTTTTTATAACAAGAGTTATTCCCCTTGCTTATTGCATACACCTTGTCTTCTGCTGATAAGAAATATGGCACAAGCTGATGATTTGGTGCTTATGGAATTAGAAATGGATTTAGAAGTAGATGAAATGCTTGCAGGTGTTGACTTTAATATAATAGAATCCACAGAAGATGCACCTGTGAATCAAAACTCCAGGTTTAGAAAACTGACAGAGGCAGAAGTGCCAAATTTTTTGGAGGAGCAGGAAAACAAGAACACAAGAATCAAAACAGAAAATGATGTTAAACTGCTCGCAACATATCTCAGTTCAGTTGGGGAAATGAGGAACATGGAATTGATCCCACCTTCCAAGCTGAATGACCATATTGGGAACTTCTTTCTGGCAATCCAAAGGAAAAATGGAACTGAATTTGAGCCAACAACTCTCAGGAGCTTTCTTTCCTCATTTGATAGGCATCTGAGAAAGAAAAATTATGGATTTTCCCTCATAAATGATATTCAGTTCAGCAAATGTAGAGAAATGCTTAAATTGAAAATGAAGCAATTGAAAGGGACGGGAAAAGGAAATCTCCCAAATGCAGCAGAACCTATTACTGATGCAGAAATTGATGCTTTGTATCAATGTAAACAACTAGGACCTGATAATCCTGAATCTCTTCAGAACTCATTGTGGCTTATATGTATCACATATTTTGGAATGAGAGCCGGCATCGAGACACATGAATTAAGATGGGGTGATATTGATGTCAGACAAGAGGAGTCGGGTGAATAATATCTCATTTTAAAAAAAGAGCGACAGACGAAAACTCGATCTGGGACAAATCCCAGAAATGTAAGAAAGGTAAAACCCAGGGCATATTCTATTCCAGATAATTTGGACCATTGTCCAGTGGCCCTCTATAAGCTTTTTAAATCCAAGCGACCCAAAGAGATGCTCGAGTCGGACAGTCCATTTCTCCTGACAGTGAACATATTGGCTCCACGTCCTGGCCAGGCATGGTACAAAAATCTACCAATGGGCATCAACAAAATATATTCAAAAATGAAAGAAATGAAAAGCTATCTTAAACCTACCGAGAAGAAGCTTGTGCAATACAGGTATAATTTTGTGTAACCCAAAAACTCCGCAAACATCTAAAAATGCATATTTTTCTTGCAAAAGTGACTAATTAAATACAATCAGTTCAAATGATTCTTTTGGTTTCTTCTTCTTCAGGGATTACTGTATTGCAAGACATCCCAATTTTGTACACAGTGTAAAAATACATTTAAACAAGGACATTAATAATGAATTAAAGAGGACTACTTGATTATCATATTTCATCATTTTAAATGTAATTTCTACTCGTTAAACTATTGAGGGTGGTCGATGGAGAACAAAGCACTGAAACCGTGGCCAGGATTTGAACCTGAATCTTCAGATTGTAAAATCTGATGTTTTTTCCAATTAAACTATCCCAGTGTACTTTCCAGCTTTTATTCTCCATGTGTCCCTTCTTTTTTTCAGTACCAGGAAGCATTTATTACAAAAACCTAATGACCATGACATACCAGCAACGCATATTATGCAAATAAGTGGAGATAAAAATGTTCAGAGTGTAAACAGTTACTCCAAGCTCAATGAAGTTCAACAAAAGTCAATCTCGAACATATTATCAAACAAAGAGCGACTGCTGTTACCTACAGGTGCCTCGAAAACCCAAACCCATACAACTACGTCTTCTACACTTTTACCTTCATCTTCTCTTCCAGACCAGAATGAATCTCTTGACCACACAGGAAATAATGGAAGATTCAAACAGCATGATTTAAGCAGCCTCTTTACAGGAAATACAATCAACGCTAACACATTGACAATAAACATGCATCATCACCATGCAGCTTCACATTTGGAAGGCGTGCAGGGTGGGCAGTCGCCAAAACATGCCAATGGGAGAACAATACTCCCCTTAGCAGACACTGATTCACAATAAAGCCTCCGCAAAGCTAATATTCTCAACTTTTTTAAGTTCCACATGTTCAATATTGTTCCATTTGTTTGATTTTTACATTTGTTAAAGGAGTTCAATGTGTCGAATCGAGGTAAAGCCTTCTGATGAAATCACGGTTCAGTGTACATATTCTTCCGCGAATGATGTGTAAATACAAGACCGACCATTGACACTCACACATTGAAAATGTTCTGCTGGTTTGTGTTTTTTTTGTATGTAATAAGTGGAATTAAAGTATTTATTTCATTGAGAAAGCAAATAATAAATTAAATGTGACAAATGAAAATGAATCATGTCTCATTTCTTGAGAACTCTTTGCAGTCGCTCCCAACACTATACTTCTAGTGGTTTTTTTTTTTTTAATGGGCGCTACTAAGAAGTGAATTGTTTGGTTCTAAAACAAACAGAAAAAAGTATATAATGAAAAGAAAATTTTCTTTTCCTACGTTAATACCGGATATATTTCATCTTGTGGTACAAAAAACGACATATTGTAATAAATTTGGAGTATGTGTATTTGACAGCATCCCGTATTTTAATTTGTGCGAGTATTTGGTCTTCGGTGCCATGGAAACATTACTAGCCCGAAATAGTTAGCCACTTAGTAGGAGCAAACATCACAGAGCCGAGTGTTAGTGAATTTGAACCATGCTGGGGTCGTTAGTAGTGAATTTGGGTACAAGCCGAATGACTGTCCCTGGCTGGAGTAACATAGTCCATATTAAAATTCCGCGGTGTATAAAAGTGATGTGATTGAAATGGCAGTATTTATGGGGGGCATATAATGGAATCAATAAGTTGGAATTTGGTAGGTACCGTTTATGTGTCCAGAGTGGAAAATGGGCGTATGTATATGAGCGTGATAAGCCGGAAATTCTATGGATTGACTGGCCTAGGGTCGCGCAGTTAAATATTTCCCAGTTAGTAAGGGAATACTAGTGGAATTTCTATGGCATGACGGGCTTGCGGTACGGAAATAGGATGATAAAGAAGAAAAACCATGCTAAGGTGCGGTTAATGGACTCTTGGGCAAGTTGTCTCCTCTGGGTCGCCAATTGATTAGAGCAAAGGTTATTAAATGTAGCAGACAGGTCTCTCTTTCCATTTTACAACTCAAGTTGTATGGAGGTCTTTGGAAATTTGGGGAAAACATATGACTTTCAGCGTGACTCACGCCAGGGTGTGACACCGCTCGGTCAAGTGAATACCCCTGTGCGTGTAACAATATTTTAACCCGTGGCTTCGCCACTCGTTAAAATATCACGTTTTTTGTACCACACGATGAAATATATCCGGTATTAACGTAGGAAAAGAAAATATTCTCTCTCTCTCTCTCTCTCTCTCTCTCTCTCTCTCTATATATATATATATATATATATATATATATATATATATATATCAACACGGTAAACATTTTCTATTTCATAACATAAGAGATAAAAAGAATCTTTCCGATGAGTTTAAAAGCTTGAACTAATAAAAACATCATAGGTAGATGGAGTGATATGTTGAAAGTTGACGACCTTCACGATGCTGTATTTTGACTCACTATATTAAACAGAAAACTAAATTAAGAATTAAAGTACTCAATGTATAGAAATGAAGATCTTGCAGAAGATTATAATTAAGGGAAATAAGCCCTACTGTATAATAATTTGTCTAAAAATTCGGGAAAGAATTATAGATTAACGGAGGAGTTGATCATACACAGACAACATGATCAACAAATCAACAGATTAACTGAATTGTTGTCACCTGAACAGGTCTCCGCTGGTATCCTTATAGAGATTTCAAGGACAATATTGACACTGTATGGAATACATGTTACTGTAAAATCAGTTACTTCGATTACACATCAAATAAAAAGGTTTTATTATAGGCAAGCGAGGAAAATGTATATGGTTTAACATAACACTTTGAGTGTATTATGAATATACACTGTCTTCTTTCCAGTTTCTGATTGTCATCGACCGCTTGAGGGAATACATGCCCAACACGAGGGTAATATAACATATATATTTTGAGTTTGCAGATTATACCCATCTTCAGTGTGAAATATAGAGCCTTATTAGCGAAATCATTTTCATATCTTCTCAATCATATATTTTCACTCATGAAAAATAAATCCTTAAATGTTCACATGTGAAAAATAAATCCTTATATTTTCACATGTGAACATATGGTTCCCATCATGGCACGCGACGCTTGATTGTGTGTCACATACACACATGCACATGCATGTACACGCACTCGCACACACACACACACTCGCACACATTATATATATATATATATATATATATATATATATATATATATATATATATATATAACGCATTCGTACATACATACACATTCATACATACATGCATGCATACATACATGCATGCATGCACGCTCACATACATACATACGTACGTACATACGTACATACATACATACGTACGTACGTACGTACGTACGTACATACATACATACATACATACATACATACATACATACATACATACATACATACATACATACATACATACATACATACATACATACATACATACATACATACATACATACATACACACATATTGACTACAAAATGGTAGCACGTATATTGCTCTTTGTCGTCTTTGAAATCTGAAGTTTTCTTTGTCAAAGGCAGCTGTTTTTTAACATATACACAAAACAATGAACAAACAACTATGTGAATATAAATAATGTATTTCCCATTCATGTTATAACTCTTTAAATGAATATAAATCATTGATACACTGTTTAGCACGATCGTGCAAATTTGAATGGCTATAGTTGAATGAGACTGTATGAACATTATTTACGATGTTCCACTTGCTCTTAGTCGATTACAGTACTTTGACAGTTTGTCTATAAAGTAAGTAGTATTAGCAGCTTTAGAAGTTAATAATAATAATATTAATAATTATGGTCACGTCAGGCTAGAACTTATGTCTGCAGTTAGAAAAGGCTGAATATGATTTAAAAGAAGATATCGCCCAAGAAGTCAAGCGATGCACGAGTATGATGATTTAGTTCGGGTTAATTGCAATTCCAGTTGATATATGGCAGTGAATGTGTGACTACTGAAAGTAAATCGTTTCGAAACCGAGTTTCTTTCCAAATTTCTTGTCGGTGTATCCGATCTGTAGAGATTCGTTATCTCAGTGAGTTTTTATTCTGTCTCTGGAACAAAGTGGTTCCCTTATTAACTAAATGAGAAAAAAAATATTATCTGTTTTACACGTTATTGCGTAAGGTCATTTGGAATAAGGCATAAAGACGTTAGGTTGCAGTCGCATATATGCATATATCACACCATCTGTATTTAGAACACATTACCACGAACCATATCTTTGCCACAGCATCAATCCTGTAGCTCAACATCTGAACAAAGCAAACATACACACGGAGAAATTCGTATAAAATGAACAGTGTATACTTTACATTAATATAATAAACATTTACATAGAAGAAATGCGAAAAATAATAAAATATCTGGAAATGTGTATAGACAACTTCTGATGTTAAGGATCATTCAGTATAGTCAAATTGTATAGAAAGACGGATGTTAGGAATTTATCCAAGCAGTATGTTTTATTTTAGGCATGTACAAATAGTGAAATTTTTACCCTCTTCTGGAACTCGGATACATATTCATGATATTTCTTGCTGTCTTTGTTATCAAGATCTTCTTCAAACGTGATATTCACCGATATGGAGAAGTAGAGAGCTATTTTCACTGAATCTATGAAGGGCGAAAGAGAGAAACACGAAAACCAAATATAAGTTTAATAAAGAGACAAGGTCAATAATAATGTTCATCTAGATTACCTACATTTTATATTCGACAATATTGATCATTTATTTACATTGCCTAGGAACGAGAAATCAGATTTGCATCAAACTAAGTTCAGCGAGTTTTGTTTAGTTTTTCTTTTGTTGACGCTTCTGACTGTTCTGTTGGAATTAGTTCAGAATTTAGTCTCGAAAATGAGATTCGACAGAACTATCATATGTTGAACATGATGCTAAAGTAGGACATGCGTCAATTGGACACGTTATGATTCTTTAGGAGCTGAAATAGTTCCATGTTTCACAACTATTTTAAACTACTGACAAACTATTAGTTGATTTAAGCAAATAGTCACGGCTCTATATATTTAATAAATAATGTACTTTGGATAGAACATTTCGTAAATCTTACCCCAATTGATTGGTTTTTCAGAAGGTATTGCAGTCGTAGGAGCTTTCGTATGTTCTGGAAAAAAGATGCAACTGTAAACTATAAAGCAAAACGTTTGTGTGTGAGAGAGAGAGAGAGAGAGAGAGAGAGAGAGAGAGAGAGAGAGAGAGAGAGAGAGAGAGAGAGAGAGAGTATGCCATTAATATAACCGTTGCTTCAATTGTGGATTTTTGGAATAGGAGTATAAGAAGGTTTTATCGGTCATGGTGTAATATATGTAATGGTAATAGGTCTACATGATTTAAGAATCCAACTATATTTGTCTTGTAAAGAAGATAAACGTTTTAATGCGAAAAAGAAGAAGTGATTAAGAGGTTTTAACATGAGATGTGGTGATGAAATATATTAAATATTTTTTTAATTGACGGATGAAGACATTAATGGTGTCATGTCCATGTGTGGTCCGTTATTATAGAAAAAAAACCAAGTTAACCATTCTAAAAGAGAGCAAAATGGAACACAGCTGTTACACAAAGAGATCCTTATTTGTGCAGAG